>PVIU01017489.1:0-41785 GCA_004026605.1 Ondatra zibethicus
AAGTTGGCAGATGGAGAACCCACAAACAATGACACCAGGACCTATCTCTTCTGCATGTATTAACTTTTTGAGAACCGAGTCTTTTTGAATGCACTCCTTCCTAGGCCAGGAGGGATGGGGTGGGCCTTGGACTTCTAACAGGGCAGGGCACCATGCCCTCTTTCAAGGAAGAAGGGGGAGGGAGGAGGGGAGGGGGGGTAGTGGGAGGGGACCGGGAGAAGGGGAAGAAAGGAAAAAAAAATTTTTATTTCTTTAATTATGTTCTTGAATGGAAAAAATAAAACAAAACAATGTATGGAAAAATAAATAAATAAAAAAAAAGAAAAAAAAAGAAATGTTGGTCAGCAGTTAGTCATTTATAATAATCAAACCTGTAATCATATTAAGTATGTGTTCAAGGTCAAACAAATATATTTTAGATAGATTGATTCGCTTCAAACACTTCTGAAACCTGCAAAATGTGGCATTTAAAATGTTTTGTTAACATAGGGGTTTTCATGACAGTGAGACATATCTGCTCCTGGTAGCACCAACTTACTTCAGAAAGGATGATGGACATTAAAGGAACTCCATACAGAGTTTTCTTTCATTGTGGCAAAGTTAGCCACTTGGAAAAGAAACTACTCTTGCCTTGACTGCTGACAGTATGCTGTACGAACTGGACAAGCAGAACACAAAGGAAAAAGACTGCTGAACTTTGTCAAGACAAGGAAGGACAGTCCTTCAAAATTCCTGCTTCACAGAAAAGTCTCTCAGGTAGGCCTGTAGATTGAAGACAGATGCCCCAACATTGCAAAGGAGCCTTAGGTGAATGTCCAGGCAGCCAGGTGTGTCTGTCATTTCTATACTTTTGAAAGTGACCAATAGTGTACTTTCTGTTTTTGTAGGTAATATTATATCCTTCTGGAGTCTTTGATAAAATTGAAGAGTAGATAATTATAGTTATAGTTATGATAGAAGTAAATTAGGTACAAAATTTTGTACTTAGCGAGATAGGTTAATAATGGAATATTTTCTCTTGTTTTGCCAAATACAAATTGGCTGGATATTATAAATTTAATTCTTATTAAAAACTGTTCTTATTGTATATAGTCTTACTATGTCAACGTTAAAATCTTTCTTTTTATTTATACAATGGGGGAAATGTGGTATATTATTTTCACTAGTCAAAGATATACTATTTGTGCTGCATTTGTTTAATTATGTGAAGTGTTGCATTTGTTTCACTTTGCCTGCTTAAGGCACCTGATTGCTCTAATAAAAAGTTGAATGACCAATAGTTAGGAGGAGAGGATTAGGTAGGTTAGGTGGGCAAAGAGAGTAAATAGAAGAGAAAAAAGAAGAAAGAAAAGAGATTGGGGAAGAAAGAGAGGGACATGCCTGGGCCCAGAAGCAAAGCAGTTGCCAGTCAATCAGACAAGAGAAATAGTGAAAGTAAGATATACAGAAGGAAAGAAAGATTAAAAAGCCTCATGGCAAAACATAGATGAAGAGAAACAGGTTAAGTTATCAGAACAAGCGTGAGCTAAGCCCAAACATTCATAACTAGTAAGAAGTCTCCTTGTCATGATTTGGGAGCTGGTTGGTGACCAAAAAGAAAGCTTGCTACACTCCACAGGAGAGATTCATTCTTGATGCTGGGAAAAAAAATGGTCAAAAATCATGGCTAGGGAAGTCATAGGCCCAGGTGGAAAACTATCAATACTGTTTTGATAAATGATCATGTTGTCAAACTCCTCTTTGAATATTTTTGTTTATATTCCTAGATATCTGTGCTGCTTCCAGACTTAGGCAGAGAAATGAATTGCAGTAAGCTAGTGGTTAACACAGAGACTTTTAACCGTTCAAAATACAGAGAGAAAGTGATGGTTGCACTCAGTCTTGGAAGAGACATCTGTATCAATCCCCCCGCCCCTGCCACACACAGGGTTAGGGAATATTCTGGAAGAAGGAGAAGAAAGAATGCATGGCTTGGTCTTTAGAGATAGCTCAGTGGCTAAAAGTGCCCCTGCTCTTTCAGAGAACAGAGATTCGATCCTAGCACCCATGTTCTAACTCAACGTGCAACAACCCCCAAGGTTGAAAGGATCTGATGCCCTTGTCTGTCCTCCACAGGCATCAGGCAAGCAAACGGTGCATGAAAATACCTGCAGTTAAGACACTTATAGACACAAAATAAGATAAATTAACCAAACAAATGAAAATAATGTAAGAACTAGAGTATAGAAAAGAAAGCCATGACATGCTATCTTCTGCAAATGGCATGGCTGTTGCACATGTGAGCTCACAGTAGCTATGGCTACCTACACATGATCTGCATAAGATCAGACCAATTAAAAATTCCATGATGTGGGATGGCTCTCGAGGGCTCCATCCTTAGCTGCCGAGCTATTGGAAATTGGTGGATGCTTGACGGAGGAGTCACTTCTCTTTGAAGGGTTTAGTATTTGCCAGTTTCCCATGCCCCAGTGACACATACCTATATCTTATGAACAGCATTTATTGGATTCAGTGAGTTACCTTTTTATAAGAAGGGCACAAGACCACCACACTGGGAAGGTGATTTTGATGGAGAGGACCAGAGAGGTTTGGAGAGAACTAGAAAGCACACTGCATTGTGGACTAACAGCATGTACTGTGAAGGGTTCATAGATTATGAACTGCGATACCAGCCTTGCTTCCTATATAGAAACCAAATTTAGATGTGCAATGTAGAAAGTCCCTTTTATTCCTCGGTGCGACAGAACTTTTCCAGAGAGCGTGAACCTGAGAAAAAGGAAGGCGATTGCATGAGGGACAGAGTACGTGAAGTTCTTTCAAAGACGGGCCTTTCATCTGCGTTCTTTTTGTTGCTTTGGGGAAAAAAAAGCTTCAAACCTGTGTTCGGCTGGTTGATGTTGAAAGTCTGCATCTTGTCCAACTTTGGCTAACATGTTTACAGCATGCTCTTTATGATGAAGGGAAGTGGTGGCCTGACATTCCCAGGCGTTCTGGCTTATTAGCTATTTGAAGTATCAGAGAAAGGGAACGAGAAAAGAAATTCTCAAACAAAGAATCTTTCCCTCTTTATTTAGAATTTAGCACGCCAAATTTCTTCAATGAATTATCTCTTCCTAGCGGAAAGCAATATGGTTTGATAAGAGCAGGCACTACTCAGCCCCTCTTGCCTGTGTATGGTACTTGACACAGGGCTGACACAGGAAAGCACATCTCATCGCCATGGAGACAGCATTGGTTTAGGAGTTGGGCACCTGGGCCGAGTTAGGACTATGGGAATCAGCTCTGGGGCATCTGCAGTTTGAGCTGACACTGAGAGGCTCTTATTCCTACGGACATCACCAGCCGAATGGAGGGAAGGAGGGACACAGCAACCAACCCATCCCACATCATTTTAGGGGCAGCCTCCTTGATTGAAAACAACTCATGTAGGTGGGAGGTGGCATGTAGTGATATTTCATTTGTCTTTTAATAAATAAAGCTTGCCTGAAGATCAGAGAGTAAAACAGCCCCATTGGTCAGCCTTACAGACCAGGCAGTGGTGACACACACCTTTAATCCCAGTAGTCACACTGGCTTGCCATAGAAACTGGGCAGGAGTGGTACATGCCTTTAAACCTAGCCCTAGAGAGGAATATATGATGGGAGGAAAAAACGCTCAGACATGGTCTCTTTCTGAGATTCCTGGAGGCAGGATTGCCATTTCAGACTGAGGTAAAGGTAAGAGCCAGTGGCTGGCTATTTTGCTTTTCTGACCTTCAGATTGAACTTCAGTATCTGTCTCTTGGTTTTTATTAATCATGCTACAGTGGCATGCAGTTTTTGTTTTGTTTTGTTTTTTCACTCTTTTCTCTTTGGTGGCCCACCACCTAGCTCCCAGAATGATGATGAAATGCTCTACAGAACACTTTCTGGGTGATTTCGAGTCTAGTAATGTTGGCCATCAAGATAAACAACTACAGGCTCATCCTTTATAAACCTGATCCCAACCAACATCTGTTTATATCAGGGTTAATTTCCAAATAAACACAATAACAGTATCATAAGCCTACATATATTATATAGCTATCCATGTACAAACAAGAGTACAATCATTTTTTCTCACAGAGTGGATGGCAAAGTCCCTTGAAAGATCTCACATGGTTGAGATCTCACAAGCTAACCATGATACTTCACACCTAACAGGACTTAGGTAGTGATAATAATTCTATCAATGTAATGTCACATGATGAGGAATAGTAGCAGAAAGAAAACACAAATATCTACTGCATATGTATGTTTGCATGCACAAATGTGTTCTTTAGAAAATAAAACAAATACTTATGACAATTACAAATCTTGTTTCTGTAACTGGTCACATGGCTTTGGCTAACATTTATAATGACCTTCTATGACCCAGTCCCATAGTCCCTTCACCTGCAGCAAGAACTTAAAGATTTTGTATTTTACTGGGAAGGGCACTATCCATCTTCATTCCTGAAGGGTCTGAGGTATTTATCATCTTGACCAGATTGGGTTTGTTATAGTGTCCCAGTGACCTCAACATGAGGCAGGGCAAAGCTAAGAGACATAACAAGGAATCTCCTCCACTAAGGACTTCCTTACATCCACCATGGAGTAGTAGTCAGGTTCTCCCCTGCAACAATGACCACTGCGAACACTGTAATTCTTTTCATAGCCTATGACTCAAGGGCGTGAGGAGCCCGAAGGGGCCTGGGAGAGGCTAAGTTTCCATCTGTCCTTTCCATGAAGGGAGTGGTCCAGGGTCAGCTTCCTGGAAGATCTGGTAGCCAGAAGCAGCTGTAGCCAGAGTAACACACTCCAATGGTGAATGTGCTGATCCTGAAATCCAAATGGGTCTGCTCAGCATTGTGCATCTTTCCCGATAGTAGGAGAGACTTGGTACAACTGAGCCTTTGCTTTAGAAGGGAGAGCTACGCATGTCCCACACCATAGCCTTTTGTTCTTTTTCTGGTTCTGCCTGGGATTCTTATCATAGTAATACGTGTCATGGTTCTCACCTTACATCTACCACTAACCTTCCCCAAACTCTGGAAAATCTACATCACACTACACACACTATAGTCTTCCCTAGCCTATTCATATAAGTTCAAGCACAGGATTTCAGTACAACGGAGACAATAGCCAACAGCTCCAACAGAATCTCATTACCTTGGGAGAACTGGTTCTTCAAATCAATATTAATAATAAAAAAACGTACACAATGTAGAATACAAGCTCATTCCCCAGATTTATAAAACTAGTTCCCTAGGGAGGTCTCATGTTCTTCCAAGGGGCTGATGGATTTCATGAATCTGTGGGGGAAAGGGGAGAGGCAAGCATCTCCACACGCAGTAAGTGCTGGTGGCTCACAGGTCCCTGTTATCATATTGCAGGTGACACAGGATCATTGATGCTACTGGGGAATTGGGAGAACAATTAAAGATTGTTTACATGCCAGTTGGCTGTTCCAACAGAAACAGGGAGAGCCATGATTCAGAGATCTTTATTGTGCTTACCCCGACTTTTCAGATAGAGAATGCAAACCAAATTAGATTTGAAAAATAGTCTGGTATCCTTCCCTCATCAGGGAGAGAAGCAACTGCACCTGGCTTCTGGAGTCAGCATCCCACAAGGAGCTCCTAATGAAATCATTTAGTTGCTGGGCAATATGACTCATTGTGATTCTTGTAGACATTCGGGATCTATTAGTTTTTAAGATTATTTTATTTGGTTTTTTTAATATTCTGGGGTAACTTCATGCAATTACAAACTAAAAAAGAAGAAAACTCACACTTAGAAATCTGTGAAACGCAGGGTTCCTTATTTAGCTTACTATCAGGTATTATTTTGCTCGCTCAATGTATATGCATTAGCTTGGGGATTGTGATGCAGAACCAATATTCAGGAATCTGAGGCAGGAGAGTTGTGAGTTCAAACACACACACACACACACACCAAGTGTTACAAAGTCCTCTTAGCTACATAAGCATGCTGGTTCTGAAAAGTTAGAGGGCTGGAAGGCTGGTTCAGTGGTTAAGATCCCTTGCTGCTCTTACAGAGGATGCAAGTTCTCTTCTTATCGCTCACAACTGCCTGAGACTGCAGCTTCAACAGCTCCAATGCCTTTGGCTTCCATAGACACCACACTCACATACTCACATGTGCAAACCCTTCCCCTCAGCACACACACATGCATGCATGCACATGTGCACATGCATACACACACACACACACACACACACACACACACACACACACTAAATCTTAAAAATTTAGGAGGTAGATTGATAAAGGAAAACAGATTTATTGAGTTTGAACGAATCAGGGACAAGTGACTTCTAGTTTTTCTCTGCTTCTCTTACATCTGTGTAATCAGTTTATAGCGGAGACGGGAAGGGGGTGCAGGAAATGTGTATTTGTTAATTTGACTCAATGGAACCTTCTCGAAATCTCTTCCTGGGAGACAATTTCCTCCTCTGGGTGGCACCAAGGTTTCAGACACTTTCTCCCCTAGTCTGGGATTTCTGGGGAATTTTAATTCTTTGGTGACCATTGTTTTAACAATCTGATGGATGGAGAGAGAGAGACCAACTGTCTTTTCTGGAATATACCTTCTCTCTCCGGGGCAGTTACATTTCCACCATCTTGTTTTTACCCATCAGTCTTAAGGGACTTGGGAAGATGTGCTGTGCTCAATATGAAAGCATCTGGAATATGCAGTGCCTGAAGCAGATGCCATACACAGAAGACAGGTGGGAACCATGTTGAGAAAGCATTCAATTGACGTCAGGCGGTCCTGCATAGGACACCTTCCTCTGTCGCCCCTCAGCTTTTAATTTTGGAAGGCTGGCATAAAATATCTCCACTTTGGTCACGGGGTTTGAAACAAGATCTAGTAACACCAAGTTGGCCTCAGATTCAGAGTCTTTCTGATTTGGCCTCCCGAGTGCAGGGACTGCAGGCCTCCACCATACCCAGTGTGAGTTTTCTCCACCCTGAAAACCGCCCCTTGTCTCTGAACACCTTCCTCTGACGACATCACTGATTAACTACCTGAGAGCTTGATTTTCGTCATCACTCCTTACCGGGATGAGATCGGTCCTGACGGTGTGATCTGATCCCACAGAGGGGCCTAGAGGAGTGTAAGTGACAGGCGGCAAGGACCTGCTGCCACCAAAGCCCCTTTTCATTCATTTCAAGCACCAGACGCAAATAACTAGCTCTTAGGATGAGCCCAGCTAGTGCCCACCCTCAAGCTTAGTTCCTGTGGATAATGTCCTAATATAAAAATACAGTAAAATAAAGTATTTTTCCAAGCCTGATCAGCTTGTGCGACAAAATGATAGTACTTGCTTGTGTCATTTTTTTCATGATTTTGCCTATAAATTCTCTACAGAATGATCAAAACCACAGATGACAAAAGACTCAATAGCCATGCCATGATTAGAATTTTGCAGAAACTTAATAATCAACAAAATAGTCTGATTGTGTTTGCTTAAACATTTCACTCCTAATTAGCGACCCATGAACACAAGCATAGACAAACCAGTCTCACGAACAACTCAGTTTAGAGGACTAAGTGTGCCTGTTTTGAGGGCTTACATTTTGGGGAACATGGAGCCTACGAAAAGATAGCTACATGTACATGAGTTCAACTTTTCCTTTCGAAGCAGAATTTTAAGTCCTTGGCTTGGTGCGTAATAGATCAGCAGGACGGGCAAACAGCAGAACTTCAGAATCTAGACTTTTTGCTAAGTTCAATAACAGCACTTGTGACCACAATAGACTTGTTTTCTTCTTCTTTTTTAAATCTATTTATGTATTTATTTTACATCCCAGCCACAGTTCCCCTCCCTCCGCTACTCCCCCCCCATTCCTCCCCCCTCCCCGCTCAATCTACTCCTCCTTTGTTTCTGTTCAGAAAGGCGTAGACCTTCCATGGGTATCAACAAAGCATGGCCTATCAAGTTTCAGTAGGACCAAACACCTCCCCCTGGATTTAGGCTGAGCAAGGCAATCCAGTTTGAGGAATAGGTCCCCAAGAGCTAGCCAAAGCACCAAGGAGAGCCTCTGTTCCTATCGTTAGGAGTCCCACACGTAGCCCAAACCACACAACTGTTAGACTCTTCTTTTAATGTGCAACTGCATCTCCTGTGTAAGAAAACAAAATGCAGAGAAATCAAGCTGAAATGGGGCTGAAAGATTTTTTCCCCCGATGTTAAGCATTCATGGTTTCTGGAAAGAGCTGTATAGGCTATGTGGGAGGAGAAGTCGTCAGTGCGCTTACCCACTCTGGGCCTGCTATGCTATTATACTGATGAACCAAGCAAGAAGTATCTATTGGTACAATAATCATGGCTGTCTGGGGAGGTAAACAACTGCTCTCTGATTGGATCTCAGCCCGATCTGTGGAATGGGATATATGCCTAGTGCTATAAACCTGAACAAAGGTTGGGGATGCCGCAGGCCCTAGGAGAGAACCTGCTACCGGTGTTTGGTTAAATGAACATACAGTCAAACGGCCTTCTAAGAATTTGTTTGTACCTATCAATTAGTGTTGCTTTCAGTCTGCGTCAGGAGAAACTTCTAGTTAAAGCAGGCTATGGTTAACGTAGGAAGTCATAGGCGGTTAAAGTGCTGCAAATAAGTGATGGTTGAATACTAAGCCCTAAAAGGGCATCCCTATCACCAACCCTGCCCCAAGGCCCAGGGAACATAGTTAAAGAGAGGACAGAATGGGCATAAGGACTGGAAGAAGGAGAGGAACGCTGTGAGGAGCTGAGATCTGGGCATGACATGACATTGCAGCTAGGAAGACATAGTAGCTGTGCTGTGACCACATGGGAAGATGTGCACGGGAAGGACATGAAAGTGGGAGGGGAAGATGGGACAGGGGAAGATAAGAGAGTAATTAGTGGGCAAATCTGATCACAATAATTCACAAACTGCCAGAATAAAACAGAAAACAACAGGACTGACATGAAACCAGGAGCCATAAAATGAATTATGAGAACAGTAAATCATACTATGTCGTGGATTTCCAGGGCAGCCTTGACTTAAAAAACAGAAAAAAATAACTTCTGGTCATCATGTAATATTCCCATAATTTTGAACCCCCCCCTACTAATTGTCAGTTAACTAATTATGATTTTTTTTAGTTAAAGAGAAATTTTGCACCTATATTCATATTGTCTGTATTTTCTATTGTTGTTGTGTCTTTATGTGGTTTTGCAGAAAAGTCGCTAGTGCTCCAAGAATCAAATTGTCAGGCTCTAATAAGCCAGCTATATAATCCCAGACTAACACTGAAAACAGCACACAAAACAAGTTACATTAATTCAAAGTGATCTCTCAGATCCTGAAAGGGCTTGTCATCAAGAATTATCCCTGGGGAGAAGGGGGTATCACCAAAATATATAAATTTACTAGTTTTCATTCCCACACAAATTACAATAGCAATCTCTCAAAAATTTACTCAAATTCAATGCAAACTGACAGATTTTTTTCCAAGAAGTGTACTATCTAGTCCATAACAGAAATAGCACCTAAATGTTTCTTTAAACCCCCAGACCACTGAAGTATTGTAGCTCCTCTCAATTGGTGACTGCAAAGTGGCTCAAGATGAATCCAAATAGCTTTCACTCCTCGTATATGGAAGGGAAGATTGAACAAATATAAACCTGAATGGCAACCCAGGCTACACAGAAAAGCAAACAAAACGAGCACCCTACCAAAACAAAACCCGAGCTCTTCTGCCACAGAAGCAAACAGCCACTCGGCAAATGGCCCACCTGAGTCTTAAGAACGACAGCCATTTTAGCCATACTTTCTTCACAAACTGAAGCCAACCCCATGAAGTAAACCACGATCTGAGGCATAAAAAGGTTAGGAGGACCTCGCAAATTCATGCCAGGTCAAAATCCCAAAGTTCATTTCTCTTAACCCCTTCCCAGTGTGCATTCACAGGTAATGAACAACAAAGGGAGAGAGAACCAGGGAAAGTGTCCCACAAACTGGAACCTGCCCTGCATCCCAATTCCAAAGAGTGGGTAGCCACAGGCTTGCCTTCTGACCTCCTCTCTAAGGTTAAGAGGGTACATTCAGATTCATCCACCTATTGTCTCTCAAAAGGGATGATGAGGTATGTTGGTAAAGGAAAACAAGCTTTTTAATTGCTTGGCCAAACCTTGGAGAAAAGATTCCTGGTTTCTTTCTGCTTCTTCTGCCAAACGTAAAACTTCATAGAAAAGCTAGAAAATATGTGTATTTGCCTACATTGTCAGAACTGTGAAAACTCTTCCTGGAAGGTATATTCTTCCTCTGGCAGGGCCAGGGCCTCAGCCTTTCTCTTTCCTAGGCCTGCCTGGGATTCTTGGGTAGTAATTTGGGTATCTATTGTTTTAGGAGTTGGATAGGTGGAAGAATGGCTGCATGGATTTCTCTCTCTCTCTCTCTCTCTCTCTCTCTCTCTCTCTCTCTTTCGACAGGGTTTCTCTGTGTCAACCTGGCCATCCTGGAACTCACTTTGTAGACCAGGCTGGTTTCGAACTCAAATAGATCTGTTGTCTCTGCCTCCCAAGTACTGGAATTAAAGGTGTGCACCACCACTACTACCTGGTTGGCTCTCTCTCTCTCTCCCCCCACAGTGGTTACAGTTCCTCTTCCAGCTGTATGTTGTCTGCCGTGTGATACTACAGTTTAGAGATGGCAGAAGAGCGGCAAGGGCTTAGGACTCTCCAGTGGGTCAGATACTCGTGATTCAAATATGGGGGTGAGATCTCTCAGTGGCTCGAGTCATCCATGTTCCTTGTAAGTAACCCAAATAAACCCTTTGGTTTACCAAGTTAGACTTGCATAGGATCCTGTTGGAAGCACAAAGGTCCTTCTGTGCACAGATCACTGAGGAAACCAGGAATGTGAAGCACAAAGGATTGCCCTCCTAAAGGAAATGATGCATAACCTGCTTTTCCATCCAGATGGCTGGGAATTGGAGGTGATTAACAGACTGTGATCTGTGCAATCTATTGGACTAGGCCATACCTCAAGATCCCACAACCAGGACTGGAGATGGCTGTTAGCCCAAGTGACCTCTATACTATCTGTACGACCAAGGCCATGTCAGATCATTTCCTAGACCCTTAATCTAATATAGGTAACTTATCTCTAGAATCCATCTTCTTGGAAGAAACCACATGATTTTGAGTTTCAATGTAATTATGCCTCCTTGAGCACCAGGGATTTTATAACACCAGGAAACTTATTTCTAAATGGCACTGTGTGTAAATATGGTGGCAATAAACTGCCTGGTATCTGACTCCTGTAGTTTGATACATTCTGACTAAGGCTGAACTGAGTTTTTATTCTCATCTCTTTGCATATCATTTCACTGCCATCTGTGATGCCTCCAGGGGCCCCCAGAGGATCCACCTCTCTTTGGTCTGTAGATTCCTTAACTGGGACGAATAGATTGTGTTTGTTTGTTTGTTTGTTTACTTCTTCCCAGGAAAAGCAACACTACATCCAGAAGTTATACTAAGTTCGATGTGCTCACGCCCCAGCAGGCTGGCCTACCTAGACCTGTGCATGGGAGGAAAGGGAGTGTGGACACAGAGGCCTTAGGCAAGTGAACGCTACAGATCTAGCCAGCTGGGTCTCGCTCCAGGGTGACAGCAATGGAGAAGTAGAAAGCCACATCTTTCCATGCACGTGTTTGCTAGCCTCAAACCAGCACTAGCCCTCAAACACAAAAGGGATTCTTTGAACACGTGCATGGAAGCTGCAGAGACAAACTCTGAAGTCGTGGAAGGACCATTGGCAGCGGGAACTAGAAGCCATAGCCACCCCGTGAAAGCAGGACAGAAGCCAGACTCCCATCTCAGGTCTTCGGACCACATTCTCTCCATCTTGCAATGAGTACATTTGCTCTGTCCCTCTGTATGTCTTCAGCAGGATCGCCTGAATGGTCTATCTCCACCCCAGGCAATGAGCTATGGACATGCTCCATGACTCCTTGGAGCTCTGAAATAGGAGCAGGAGCTCTGCTTCTAACTTTGATTCAGACAAAGAAAGTTACAGCCTGGGTAGCACTCATGGTCAAACTGAAGAATGCAAATGCTTGTCAATGTTCTCTCCATGGATACTCACTGTTCAGAATCAGGAAAGGACCTAAAACATCCTTATTCTTAGGACTACACATATTTACTACAGATTAAAGACAAAGACAATCAAATGGATAATTTTCCTACATTTTAAAAATTGGTTTATTCTTTCACAATTTCATACTTAATACATAATGTACTTTGATTATATCTCTTCATTATCTTCTCTCCCTTTCCTACTTCCATGTATTTTGTGTGTGTGTACATGCATGCATGTTCATGTGTGTTCATTCATATACACACAAGAAAATGTGCAATACCACATTGTAAGTATAGAGAAGAAAACACCTTCCAGGAGTTAGTTCTTTCCTTCTACCACGTGGTCTTCAGCATGGAACCCAGGTCGTCAGACTTGTCAGCCAGCGCTCTGACCCATGAGACATCTCACTGATGCTCTTGCATTTTTTTTCTGTCCCTTTTTCCATGATGTTTCCTGAGTAGTGGAGAGGGTGATGTTCCATTTAAGGCTGGGCATTCAATAGTCACTTATCCTTAGCCCTTTGGCCCACTGTGATAGATGCTTCTTTGACCAAGGCTGAGATCAGCACAAGGATATGAATATAAAAACAAACATTTAGAAGGATATTTAGATGGATAGTCTTAACAAAACATACAAACCAATAAATTTGTCCACAAATTAAGGTTGTTTACATAAAAAGCAAGTAAGATGTCATAGAGACCATACAGCAAAGACCTGAGTGTTTCGTGGTTAGTCAACATAAGTCATTGATAAACTATGGCTGAGAAACTGCATAAATCCTCCTGGAATTAGATCCAGAGTGGATGTAGGAATGAGAAGTGGGGAAGGGAGGACATAGTGTGGAAACTCTGCTGGAGTTTCAACAAATCCAGGCCTTTCCCAGAGTTAATCTTGTGCTCACAAACGACCTTAGTGTTATGATCCTTTCTGACCACCAGCCTTCCCTTCTGAAGCTGTCTTGTGGCCAGGAGGCAAGGACAAAATTGAAACCATGCAGAGATTAAATTTTTTCCCTAATCAAATCTTGGCTCCATTTGCAGACTGGAATTTGGCATGGGAGTCTGTTAAAGAGTTGGGTTAAAGGGAAATTGTTTACCGAACCAAGCTGAGGTGTTTGCAACACATGAACTAATACATGGACATTGCTGTGGAGTGCCAAGTAACTGTCAATGGTTCGCTGAACACTAGTTTTTTTTTTCACAGAAAGTGCTACACTGCTACAAAGGTAGCCAAGTATGTCTCAGAATTGGCACCCCCAGACCCATGACTAAATGTAACTGAAAGTTTCTCACCCCACCTAGTCCTGTAGCTGCTTTTAAAATAACCACTCAGAGGCTTAATATTAATGACATACTGTTTGGCCTATTAGCTCAGGCTTATTACCAACTAGCACTTACAACTTAAATTAACCCATTTCTACTATTTTATATTTTATCACGGGGCTCATGGCTTGCTACCTCACATCTTGCTTTTCCTGCAGCAGCTGGCATCTTCCAGACTCCACCTTATTTTTCCCTGTGTCTCTGTTTGAATTTCCTGTCTAGATGTGTCTGTCCTGCCATAGGCCAAAACAGCTTCTTTATTAACCAATGGTAATAAGGCATATTCACAGCATCCCACATCAACTAGGTGCTTCCTGAGTTTGGCACATTTCTTAGAATTACATTTGAAAAAAATAAAAAAGAACCTAACACAAAGAACCTGAGTGACTCCATGGAATTTCTCTCATATGAATAGAACATTCTGTTTGCTTCATCAGGAAATTATTAAAAACAAACAAACAAAAAAGAAAACCATTTTTTTTCTGTGAGGTGAGAAGTCCATAGACAGGAATTGTCAATCAAAGTGCATGCTGTACTTGGCATTGCCCATGGTACTGGATCAAACCCTGTCTGTTTCCAACTAGTCACTACATGACCTTTTTTCTGCCACTTTCCTAGAAATCAGAATCAAGCAATCATCAAAAAGACCCATAGTTTTCTCTCCTCTGTCCTGCTCAGCTCTTTTTATGAGACTAATATAGCAAAATTCAAAAGTGGTTGTGAAAGTTCTATGCCACCAGGAATATTTTATAGGCAGGAAATGCAGCCCAACTGTATCAAAGCCAGAATATTGATGGCATAAGTTAATATCATATTCATGTACTGTCGTGTACTTGGTTTATATATTCTGCTTGATAGTTTATGAAAAGTATTTGAAACAAATCCCTAAGTTTATAAGGATTAGACAATGCTTGTCCTTCATTTGACATTTTAATTTTTCATAAAAGAGAGATATTAATCAGAAAAGCAACTAGAGAGGGCAAAAATAGACAAGATTTTTAAACCTGGGACCAGAAACTATTCACTGGGGAGATAAAAAATAACTTGAGTTGAATTCTAGCTCAGAGCCCCATAAAAAATACACATTTTCCTGGGGAAATTGGCTTTTAGCAAGGGTGTGCTTGAGTTAGCTATATTTTTTTGCAGAGAATCATGCAGACCATGTCTAGTGTCAAATTTTTTTGTGTCTTCTGTGTTCAGACAGGGCATTCTCTTCTCTGCAGGGCCCTTTGAGAGAACCAAGAAACCTCATTTCTTTCATTTGCTTTGCAGGGAACAATTGGAATCCAAGTCTAGGAAATATCACACTCTTATTTAGATAGAGATGATCTCTGTTTCCTTTATTTTTGATGGTTTCTAGTGTACAATAGGGTAGTAGGCAACAGGGCAATTTCTGTGAATCCAGCCTATTTAGCCTTAAACTGCAGCTTTCCTCTCTATGGTAGCTACCCATTTTTATTGAGATATAATCTTTATGTAACTCTGTGTGTGTGTGTTTGTGCATGTCCGTGTGTTGTGTCAGTGAGAGTGCATGTGCATCTATCTGAGTGTGTGTGTGTGTGTGTGTGTGTATGTTTGTGTGTGTGTGCATGAGTTGAAGGTCAGAGGACAGCCTCGGTTGTCATTCTTTAGAAACAATCTGCTTTGTTTTTTGGCCAGCATCTCTCGCTGGTCTATAACTGTCCAAGCACTTTTTAACATCAGCTCTGGGGATTGAACTCAGGTAGGTCATCATGCTTGCACAGCAAGAATTTACCCACTAAGCCATCTCTCCATGCTCTATGTGTATAGCTTTGGGGGAATCATTATGGAAATGTGATACATGAAGCCAGCCTGCCATCAGCAAACCAGGATAATCTACATTCCATTGCTTCACATGTACCCTTGTGTGCCGATGATTTCATACCGTTTGGTGATTTTGGAAGACACCACATGTTATTTGAAGCAGGGGTTACCTACTCTGCAATAGAAAACCAGTCTAAATCCCCCTTCCCATAGCTGTATTCTGGTAGTTGTTTAATTTCTCCCCTGCATCCATGCCCTCCCCATTCATTCTCTCTGAGATTTTCACTTATGAGTGAAAACCATTTATAAATGATTACCTTGTTTGATATGACATGACATGGTGATATGATATATGACCTCCAGTTCCATTGCATGTCACAGGTGTCGGGGCTAGCGTGTGCATGGAGTTCCCTTTGAAGGTGATTGGATTCCTTTATGAGACCAAGACAAACAACAAAACCCTTAAAACAGATAGCCAACATGCATGGTGTCGACCAAGTAGGCTACCTGCTCTTTCTCTCTGCCTCACAACATCCAAAATCAGGCCTTGCTGATGTACCACAGCCTGTGTTCAGCTTCCTTCTCATCCTTGCATGTTTGCACCAATTTCCAAGCCTATTCCAGATCACCTACGTGTGCATAAATGCAGCCTGATAGGTTCCTGGAACCCAGGCCCCCACTCCCTGGCCAACAGTGGCTCTCAAGCACTGCCTGGGCTACACAGACTTTATGCAGGCTTAGACAAAAATTCCCATTGTGTGTTCAGCCTTTTAATGTGACCTGTTGGAAAGTGTTGTCCTTGCATAGGCCTGGAATTAAATTCTAGGGGTATTTGGTGGCAGTGATCAGTGTGAGTCCTGGCTGCAAAGTTGTGTTTCTCCATCCAATTATGACATGACTTGTCCCTAGAATCTCAGACAAATCAGTGAGGCCATCTCAATTTTGGCACCTGTTTTTCTAAAATAAGTAAGTGGGACCAAGTGTTCTCTAAATTCTCTTAGATGCTGCAGATTTAAAGCAATTTCTGTTTTGATGTTCATCACATCTTTACACACACAGGCTTGATAGGTCCTCCCTATCAAAGAAACAGAGAGTAGAATTTGAAGTCTAAACCTTATTCTGTCTTACCCCTGTGAAGCTAGAAGCCACAGCCTCCTAAGGGTGTGATCAAACCAGCCTACAACCAGGAGTGTAGGGTGGGGAAGTTGCTATGCTTGCTGATGTCCCAATTTAGTTGATAGTATTTAAATATATTGAGATTAATTCATAAAACAGATGAATGTGTGATTCTTTTGGCAAAATGAAAGAATTAAGCAATATTAAGTTACATTCTCACTTTCCAACAATTGGCTGTGTATGTTGATCTTTCTACCATCTACTCACCCAAGTCTCCATGGGCCTCACTAAACTATCGCTTCAGGCAGGTTTCTTCCCTTCTTTCTTTTGCTTGCCTCATCCTTTGAAGTGGGGGAGTCTGTGAGTCTTGTACAGAACATGTGAAGGGTTTCTGTTTGTGCAGTGCTGTGTAGACAAGGAATACGAGAGAACATACTTTATACAGAGTATCCAAGAGCCTGGAAGGCAGCATAGATATGGAGCACATCCTTAACATATAGAAGAAGCCGGATAAAAAAATTAAATTGCAGTGATGCCAAAAATAAGGCCAAAAATAAAGAACTAGACAAAAATTACAGATATGTTTTAACCTCAATATATATAGTTAATTTTTTCAAATGAGCTTGGTAGACATTTTCTCCTTTTTTCCCTGATATAATAACCCCAATAAATATACTTTTAGATAAAACTCTTGCCAAAGGAGAAAAAACTTGCTAATGAGAAATGAGATGTTATTTTCTTTACTGTCTGGCTGCGCACAAAGGATCAGGCAGCCAAACTCGATCATGTTCACACACCTTGAATACTTGAAACTCAGTTTATCTGGCTTCCAGATCAGGTTATTTCATTAGGGAAGCCTCCTTTATTATTCTGTTAGTAGGAACTCCCTTAGCACACTTCTATAATGTTTTGAACTCTGCTATAGTATTTTTAACTTGTACATATTGTATAAAACATATATACACACATGCACATTTCATGTGAGCTATGTGATATGGGAACCAAAATTTATAACTAAGATTGAAATAAAAAACATGAGCATGTCTGTCTGTGCTGCTGGGATAGCACACTCATGACATCAGACTGGGAAACCCCAGCTTCCCCAGTAACAATGGGGCCTATGAGCCATAAAGAAGAAAAGAGGCCCTTTTAAAAAATTATATGTACACACACACACACATGCACGCACTCAAGCACACACAGAGAGAAATCAATCCTGTGCATTGATTGTACCCTCTACCTCCACCTCTCTTCCCCAGGGACCCACTAAGCCTCCAGTGTGGCTAATGGACAGGTTCAGAGTTTACCTGTCATTTCTCTAAAAAGCTCTGCAAACATCACTGGCTCTAGTGGCGATGATGGCCTTGCAAGAGTAAGGAAAGGCCTCCTTTTAAATCCTGCCAAGTGCCCATCATTTTTATTAAGAGAGACATGATTCAGCTCTAAGAGTCCTACACGAAGCAGACAGACACAATGGCCAGCATCTCTAAAGCCTTTAGCCTGATTAGGCTGATTCTCAGGGGAGCTCTAAAGAAGGAACCAGAATTATCTTTTCTCTGAAATACCGCATGGACTCAAGCCCTAGGTTGCTTTATTCCATCCTTCATGCTATGCTTTCCTATTGATATCGTGAACCTGAGTGTGATAAATTTACTAGAGCTATGTTAACATCCTGATCAGCTAAATTAAAAGTAGAGGTTGCATCCCCTTCATGCGTCCTGCAATTGCCCTTCGTCCATTAGCTAGCAATAGGTTCCTTCCAGGTGTGTATGTCTGCTCGTCTCAGGATCTAGCTAAGGGATCTTGTCCTGTCTGCATCCGACTTCTGCGTTCTGCTTTCCTCCTATGTCTCCATCCTGTTTCTTGGTGATTTGTTTGGCAGGAAAGCAATCCTGAACTTGCCACAGTAAAAATAAAAAAAAAAAAAACAACCCTGGTGTCAGATAAGAGTGTGCAAATTGCTTACTGTAGGAGGGAGGTTCCTTGTTCACCCAGAACCAAAATAACCACACAGAAAACTTTATTAATTAAAACATTGATTGGCCCATTAGCTCTAGCTTCTTATTGGTTAACTCTTACATATTAATTTAACCCATTTCTATTAATCTGTGTATGGCCACGTGGCAGTGGCTTACTGGCAAAGATTTGGCACGTCTGACTCTGACGGCTCCATGGTGTCTTTCTGACTCTGCCTTTTTCCTCCCAGCACACAGTTCTGTCTTCCCTGCCTACCTAAGTTCTACCCTATCAACATGCCAAGGCAGTTTCTTTATTCATTAACCAAGTAAAGCATCACAGACAGAAGGACTTCCCATACCAGCTTACTGGCATAAAACACTAAGCACACTGATCCACCACACCTTTGAACCATTTTAACTGATTTTTCTCAGTTAGTCCAGCTACTGAATGACATCATGAATTCCCTGAATCCTTTTTGGCATCTGTGAGACGCTGTACTCAGACTTCCCTCTGAAACCTTGGGTACCCATCACGTTTCTTCTTACTAAAGGGATGATGCTCCTGAAACCCTTTCCTTAAACAAGTGGAGTTAAAGGTCATGGGCATGACCTTTGTCTCCAAATGTCAAACTGATTAGAGTCATCCCCACCTGCTATAGTTTGGCTGTGGGTTTTTCCCCAAGGCTCCATGTACTGGAATCTCGGTTACCATAGCAGTGCCATTACAAGATGGTACAACCTTAAAGATGTAGAATCTAGCCAGGTCAGTAATTCAAGCTACTGGGAAAACTGAAGTAGCAGGGTAGTGAGTCTGAAAGCAGCCTGGGCTATACAGACTAATGCCTTTAAGCCATACTGGTGGTGGGCAGAAAGAGATGGACCCATGAGGCTCACTAACCAGCCGGCCCACCCCCAAAGAGCTAACCACGAGCCAGGAAGAGACCATGTCTCAATAAAATAAAATAATAAAGTAAAATAAAACGAAGGTAGAGAGAACAGAGGACACCCAGGACATGTGCTTTCTCCTGGTTACTAAGTCAAGGACACCCACATGGGACTTTGTCATCCATGTTCAGGGTGCCCTTCCCTCCTTAAAGAAGTTTTTCTGGGAACAACTGGAAATGTGCTTTCTTGACATTCCTAACACCAATCAAGTTGATAATGAAGTTGTCTTCACCCTTTGTCTGCTGACCACCAAACACATTGTTTTAAGTCCTAACATTCTGCCTTTCCCACTAGTGTATGATTTTTATCTCATAGTACAAAATGCATTTAGTCCATCTCTAAACATCCCCACAATCTTTAACAGTTCCAACATAGTTCAAAAACCTATTCTCTTCTGAGACCCAAGACAAACTCTTAACTGTGAGCCCTTATAATCTAATAATGGAATAATACAGGGGCATACAATAAATATCCCCATTTTTAAACGGAAAGAATGGACTCATAGTGGACAAAGTCCAGACTAAAGCCCAGCAGGGCTAACACTAAACCCTTCAGCTCCATTCCAGTGTCTGGAACTGTTGCTATTCAACAGCCCCGGGCAGCCTCATCCGTTGAGTTCTACCACCTTTAGCACACATAGCCCCTCTTGAGCCACCTCCCCCTCTGTGCATGCAGCTTTCTTCAGCAGATGTCCCATGGTCCTGTCATCTTCAACACCCTGGGGTCACCACTGAAACCTAGGCTCTCCCTTCAGGGCCTCCTTTCAGGGAATCTAAAGTTGTCATTACTGCTTGGCTTTAGTGGCTTCCTGATACCTTGATGCCAGCCTCCATGACCCCCTTACTCTTGAATTGTTAAAGGGTACAAAGCTAATCTCGGGAATAATGGTGCCTAGTTCTAGTGCAGACTTGAGATATGATCTGGCCCACTTCCAGAACAGTAGTAGCAACTTCTATGTGCCATTAGGACTGAACCTGGGGAAACTCTTCCCTGAATATTTGTGTGCCACCAAAATAAAATCTGATGACATTGTTGGTTTAGGCTCCTCTTTCTTTTCAAATGAATTTGCATTTTCAAAGTTGAATCTTTCCAGGCCAGAGTCTTACCCTTAGGCATCTTTTCCATTGTCCAACACAGAACGTGAGGTTTCTCTTTAATTGTGCCAATCTCTTCAACAATCGCAAGTCCCCTGTTGGCACAGTCCTTGTCTGTAACTTTAAGCTTGCCCACATCCCTTTCCCTATCAACTGCACAGTGTTCTTGTCTTTCTTCTCTCATCACAAACCTGAATTAGAGCAATAAGCAGTAACCATGACACAGTCTGAGTTCTACACTGTCTTAAAATTTCCTCTGCAAAAGAAATTAGTCCATTTACTTTTGAACTTAGCCTCATTCAATGTCTAAGGTCATAAGCAGAATGTTGCTACAATCTCTTGCATTAAAATAACACAAATGGACTCTATTCAGTTCTAGAAAGAATCTTCGTTCCCGAAGCCTCATGAGCTGTGCCTCTATGTCTCACATTTATCTTCCACTACAATTGTCCATTAAGTTCTATTTATAACACTCTATGGATTCGCTACCCCACACATCCATACTCTTCTTCATTCTTCCTTCAAACCAGTTCCAAAGCCCCATATGCCACATGGACTGGTTCACCTCAGCATGAGCTTGTTATCAGTACCAACTTTGTTACATTTCTCATTATATAAAGATAAAAGATCTGACAGAAACAATTTGAAGGGGGAAGATTTTTTTTTACTTACAGTTTGAGGGTACAGTCATTCATGACAAAGAAGTCATAGCCACAGAAACATAAGTCACATAGTGACATCATACCCACATTTGGGAAGCAGCGAGGAGTGAACACTGGTAGCTCACTTGCTTTCTCCTTTATATTCAGCCTGGGATCCAAGTAGCAAATTTTCAGGGTGGGTTTTCCCTCATTAGCTAAACCTTCCTGAAAACATCTTCACAGAGAAACCCAGTCAAGGTGACAATAAATATTGACCATCACAGTCACTAAGGATGGCCAAGATGGGGGAAGAACAGAGAGGGAGAGCAAGGATCTTGATTGAGAGAGCCATTATGGGGCTAGCAAGAAACCTAGCACTAGAGAAATTCCCAGGAATCCACAAGGATGACCCCAGCCAAAACCCTAAGCAATAGTGGAGAGGGTGCCCAAATTGGCCTTGCCCTGTAGTCAGATTGATGACTACATCATTGATATCTTAAATCTCACCATAGAACAGATGGAAGCAGATGCAGATATCCACAGTAGAGCACTGGGCTGATCTCCCAGAGTCCAGTTGAGGAGTGGGAAGAGTGAGAATACGAGCAAAGAGGTTAAGACCATGATGGGGACACCCACTGAAACAGGTTCAGAGCTAATGGAACCTCACTGACTGTGGCCTGATAGAAGGGGAACCAGCATAGGACCAGCTCTGAATGTGGGTGACAGTTGTATGGCTGGGGCAGACTCAGGAGCCACTGGCAGTGGGACCAGAATTTATCCACACTGCTTGTACTGGCTTTTTGGAACTCATTCTCTTTGGAGGGATACCTTGCTCAGCCTAGATATCGCGGAGAGGGCCTTGGTCCTGCCTAAAAGTGATGTGACAGACTTTGTTGACTCCCCATGGGAAGCTTTACCCTCTCTGGGGAGAATATGGGGAGAAGGGTGGAGGGAACAGGAGGAGGGGCGAAAGTAGGAACTGGGATTGGTATGTAAAATGAGAAAAGATAGGTTTTTAAAAATAAATAAATAAATTTAAATTTAAAGAAAAAGAAAGAACGAATGACTGTATCATGTTCTGGCTGGTCATAAGCCAAGGAAATAGATTGCAAACTCATTCTCCTTTAGCTTTCGCTCTCTCCCAGGGACCCATACCTAGTAAATCCATATAAAATCCATGGGCAAAGAATGGTAAGTCTGCAGAGATCTGCCTTCTGTGGTGCAGAGGGGAATAAAAATATAGGAGGGTTAACAAAAATAACCACCACGGAATAGAATGAGCCACATCTGACCATGCCAGGTTGGGCTCCACCCTTGCTGCATCATCGGTTAAGGTAAATATTCAACTGCAGGGCATAGAAATCAATACACAATTAATACATCATGATCAAACTGCCCTACGCTAGCAGGTGTTTCTTGGGATAGGACCACCAAAGACTGTATATCTTACAAGAAGAAGCAATTGCCTTTAAAACCCAGTAACCAAGTATTTCCCAGGAAATGTCATTCACCAATAAATCCTGATATAATGAGATTACACTGCACAATATTTTCACAACTTCAAGACAGCCTGGCAATTGTAGGAACAAATATGCTAAACAAGATTGCACCAACCTCTTGAGTGACTCTTTGAGACATTCAAGATGACAGGCTATGGGTGGCTGAAGCTCTGGTTTATCTTGGATAAAATGAAAATTGCCTTCTGGCAAGTCCTGCAAGCATTCATATTTCAGGTATTAAGTAGCAAGATGAATTTTCCTTTCCAATCAAGTCATTTGTCACCCTTCAATCCATCTTCCATTATTTGTGCTATCTTTAGCATTTGAGATACATTTCTATAAATACATCAAATTATAGGAAATGACTTAAGGGACAAAAAAGATTCTTCTTTTTCTGATTTTTTTCTTCTTCTATGTCTATACATGCATGATTCATTTCAATTCAAATAAATATCACAAATTCGTGAACATTTATTCAGTGGCCATTTTGTTCTAGTTTTTGACAAGAATTACATATACCAAAACTACTTTGAAATGCTTCTAACTTATCCAACAGGTACCTCCTGGATTTGTAACCCTTTATCAGTTTGTCCTTTTATTAAGCAATATTACAGTGCTATTCACAGTTATTAATAGAATGTTTTTTCTTGTGGTTATTGATGGAGAAACTCTTCTTATTTTTCTGTTCACTGGATCAAACTTTTTCCGGCCTTGCTCACTGGTTCGAAGGCAGAAGGGTCTTCCACAACTTCTTTGCATACGTCTTGCCAAGATGCATTGAGACATTCAATGTTGGCCTCGCAAGCCAGCATGATTGAAATTCTGGAAGTCAGGGCATAGTGCTCTGTACCAGTGCTGTGGAAGCAAAAAGATGAGAACTGAGATGCTTCCTCACTCAAGCAGAGTCCAGTTTTATGTACAAGGAAGACAACAAGGAATGACCTAGCACATAAAGGGGAATGATTTAAGCAGAGAGGGGAGTTACGTTCTTAGACTGTTCAAGAGGCTAAGCAGATGAAGTGACATTCAAATATGACCTGACAAGACAGCAAGAAAGAAAAACCCAAGTTACACAGATGCAAACTCAGCTCTAGCGAAGGACTGAGGTGTCCAGTGGCTGCCTATGGTCTAAGTGCTACTTAACCTAACACAGAGACTAGGACATGATAGGGGTAGGAGAGGGATTTGACAGAAGTAGTCCAACTCTATGTCTCAGGTTTACCCTGAGCAAGTAAAGGCCATGTATATTCTTTAACACAAACTCCCTGAATCCAAACTACAGACCAGATACTGCCAATGAACCAAACAGGCAATAATTTCTGTGCTTCTGAATCATATATTCTGTGTAAGATGCATGTGAGTTAACGAGTGAGTGAGTTGTATAATTTTAAAAATAGTTACTAATGTGTAAATGTAACTAGTAGGGTTAAGTGTGGTATTCTTATATTTAAGATGTACCAACCACACCTCCAGCTTCCTTTTCCACCTACACCTCCCTCTCACCCTTCTTGACCTATGCTGGTCACTATTTTTACTTTTAGGTCAGTATTGATTAACTTCCCTGTGTGGGAGAAAACTTGCAGGCTAGCCTCTCTGCGTCTGCCTTATTCTAGCATAATGTCCTCCAGTTCTGCCTTCTTCACTCTAGACGGCAGGATTTCATCTTTCATTGTGGAAAGGTAACACACCATTGTGTCTAGGTGTTGTATGTTCTTGACACTGCCATCTATTGATGAGCCTCTGGGCTGGCACTAAACCTCATTGTCACACACAGTATTGCAGTCAGTAGATACGGTCTTATTGCTTCATATATGACTTCATCTTTGGATCTCTTTAAGTTTTTTTTAACTCTTCCTATTCCCCCCCCCATAGCAGCTGTACTAATTTACGTTCTTGTTGATGGCACAGAGGTCCTTGAACTCATAGAGAAGTAATAAGAGAACCAGGAATGTTAATCGCACAGGAGTGTCTCCTTGATGGAGGAGATAAAAATCAAATACCTGTGTTCTATCCAGAAAGCTGAGAGTGGATTTGTTAACAACCTGGGAACCCTTTTGCTGTCTGTGGAGGCAGACCACACCCAAATTTCCCCAAATGATTACCCCAAACTTG
Source organism: Ondatra zibethicus (assembly GCA_004026605.1). Taxonomy (NCBI): domain Eukaryota; kingdom Metazoa; phylum Chordata; class Mammalia; order Rodentia; family Cricetidae; genus Ondatra; species Ondatra zibethicus. The sequence goes on from PVIU01017489.1 coordinate 24,611, forward strand.
TTGTATGAGGAGTGAAGCGGGCTGCATTCCCAGCACCCGGCTAGCTTAACTCCCGAAATAATTACACAGAAATTGTATTCATTTAAATTACTGCCTGGCCCTTTATCTCTAGCCTCTTATTAGCTAACTCTCACATCTTGATTAAACCCATTTTTAATCAAGTGTGTCACCACGTGGTCATGGCTTACCGGGAAAGCTTCTAACCAGCGTCAGTCTCGGGCAGGAGAATCATGGCGGCTGCCATACTTCCCTCTCTCTCTCCCAGCATTCAGTTCTGTCTACCCTGCCTACCTTATTTCTGCCCTATCAAAAGGCCAAGGCAGTTTTCTTTATTCAACCAATGAAAGCAATACAAATGCAGAAGGACCTCCTACACCACAAACTCTTACTCCCTGGACCATTACCCATCCTTAAAATAGATGTACTCTACATCCTGCTGACCTCTATGCTGTCGATCAGAGACCACACTAGATTCTAGGCTCTTTAGCTCTAGAACCCACCCTCGCAACCACATGTACTCTATAAAAGAGTCTCTCTGTAGTCACATCTTAAGCTTTATTGTGCACCTAGAATTGGACTGATTTGAAACTTTTCCCCAAATTACACTGTGTTTTAAATTCCCAACCGCCTGGCATTAGACTCCCTGAAGTTAGATCCAGGTTGACGAAGGGAATCTGCACCAGGTTTTCATTTTCATCCCTTTGTGTGGCTCTCTTCCCTGCCTGGCACCCTCAGGGGCCCCTTCACCTGGCACCCAACATGGCAATGGTGCATGTGAGGGCAGGCACCTAAGGAGGACAGAGGTGTCAGTCACCCAACTCTGACCTGCTTAGAATATATAAGTGTTGGAAAACAGAACTCGGGTCCTGCTTAAAACCAGTGTCTTTTAACTAAGGAATCATCTTCTCAGCTCTTCTTGTGAATAGTTTATCACATATGCGAAGCGTTACATTTTAATATTTAAATTTGGTTGCTTTTCAATACCTTTATACCTTGGTGAGAGTTTCATTCATGCTGTGCATTTTCTTTCTCATTAACATTTAACTGTTTATTGGTATTCTTTGGCATCTCACTAAGACTTAAATTCTTTACCAAGTATTTCGCCTGGAGCAGTATTTTTGGGAGCATGTCTAGGGGTTCTTAACTTGGGGCAATCACATTGTGCTGATTTTTTTCCCAGGCATAGAGCTGCCTAGTGGACGTTCACATAGTCACGACCGTAGTGTGTGGTCAGACAAAGCGATAGTGGGACCTTGTAAGTGGGATGCCACCAACAACTATGGGGACACTGTCTGGAGTTACTCACGGCTACTTCTAACCCAGCATGGTACTGAGGGCGAGGCAGCTGTAGAAACCAGCCCCCTGACCAAAGGAAACGGCTAAGAGGGTGAGAGTAGTGTCGTAAGTGATCAACAGTCACACTGTGGATACAGAAAGAAAATGGAGTCAGGGGAGTTTGCTGGTGAGTTCAAAACCTGAGAGAAATCATACCAGTGATAGATCCCAGAATTCAATCTCACCTAGATAATGCTGTGGCTCTATGACCCTAAAAATGAGAGATCTCCCCAAGGCTCTGGCTTCCTTCTTTAAGAAAGGAATACCCATTCTCATAGAACTGTCATATTCAGGATAATGACTTGGGACAATGAAAACTAGGAGCAGAGAACACAGGTGAGCCAGGAGCATGGCAGGGGAATTCCCGCTGCTTCTACTGGCAATAGAACAATAAGCTTTTCCAGGTTTCCAAGCTCACACAAAGCTGTTTAGTCTGAAAGGGAAGTGGGAGCTGCTGATAAAATGAGGAATGTCTATCTTGGGAGTTCTGCCACCTCTTTGCTTTAATTATTCTACATATCTTAAGCTGCAGAATCTACAAAGGCTTACCCACTGGGCTGCCTCTCCTTCTGTGTCTGGTATAAAGCCATTTATCTCCCTTCTAGTCTGTCTGTCTCCACATTGAAGGCACACATTTTCTCTTTGAAGAGAAGCCCAGGTTCTATATTCACCAGTACATGAATATGCAGCTAGATCTGCTCTACTGAGCACAGATCCGAGCAGCAGTGATATGGTGTGAACCAGGCCGTAAGCACAGGTCAAAGCTTCAGCGATCCGGTGTGGTCCAGGCCATGAGCACAGGTCCGAGCTTCAGTGATCTGGTGTGAACCAGGCCATGACCACAGGTCCAAACATCAGTGATCCAGTGTGAACCAGGCTATGAGCACAGGTCCAAGCATCAGTGATCTGGTGTGAATCAGGTCATGAGCACAGGTCCAAGCATCAGTGATCTGGTGTGAAGCAGGCCAGACAGATCATGGAACAAGGGTATATGAACAAAGACTACCTCCCTCGTCTCTGGAATGTAATGCTGGCCAAGTTACGACCTGGGAATACTCTTCTCTTCATCTGTTCCACAAGAGATGTTGATATCACCCAACAGTTAAGGTTTTTCTAAAGAACAGAATAAAGCCTGTGTCGCTAATATTAACTTGGAGTCTGGCTCATAAAGACTCCGTTGATATTTTTTTGTCAATTTATTGTGATTTTGACATGGTTTGTAATTAACCTCACTAACAAGTTTTGCTAAGTACTAAAATAATGTAGGTAACCATGAACATTAAGCAAAACCTCCTTTCTAAAACACAACTGGATCCAAAACTGGAACAAACTACAGTGTTGAAAAGAGAAGATGCAATTGCATTAGACAATACCAAGCGTTGCAAAGTGGGGGAAGGCTGAGGAATGAAGGGAAGGATGAACTGAGAGATCTCCAGGACGTAGGCTAGTGAGACCTAGAAACTGATGAGAAGCAAAGACAAGCATGAATATTCCTATCTCTTGCTTCCAGACAAAACTTGTGCATATGTCAAATCAGCCATCTCTTGCTATAATAATGTCACATAATAAAAACCATAAACCCTCACTGGGATAGCACTTGGCTAGCGTACAAAAGGTACTGTGTTGATATACCATGCCTGGTTAATATCCAGGGAGGCCTGTTCTTTTCTGAAGAGAAACAGGAGGAGGAAAAGGAATGGATTTGGATGGGGGCAGAGGATATAAACACAAAACGAGTAAGTAAGTACAAGAAAGAAAGAGAGAGAGAGAGAGAGAGAGAGAGAGAGAGAGAGAGAGAGAGAGAGAGATTCTTCCATCCTTGGCAGAAAGATGGAGTGGGTGGAGGGAGGAAGTGGTGGGATAAAGGAAGTGGCCCAGTGACATATAATATTAACTTCTCAAGATTCGACTGGTCAATCAGCAAGCATTGCCTGTCCAAGCCAGGATTAGCTACCAGAGGCTAGGCTCACTCCAGCATTTCCAGTTTACTGGCAGGCTTCCTAGGACCAAGCTGGTATGTGCTGACTGGGAGCTGCCTAGAGTATTGGAGTACAGGGACTGTGTCACCCCCCCCCCCAGATTGGCTGGGCTTGTTTACACAGTCACCAGAGTTCCCAGAGAAAAGGCTCAAACAGGTTTCTCGAGTCCAGTGCTTTGATCTGGTACACATTTTCTCTACCACATCCCATTGACCAAAGCAAACCTGGGGTAGCCGCTGTCCATGCAGCACCCATCTATGAATATGGCAGAGAGGGGACGTGAAAGACAAAGATAGTTTTGCAATTGATTTAGAACACCCACCAGCTTACAGAGGTCAGCTTCTCATGCCCACAGCCGTGTTATACTGTAGGAGATTTGCGACATAGAGGATTGCCGCCATGAGAATTATTTATATCCTCTCTGATGGCTGAGGAAAGTGAGTTTCCGGTCCTTGAATTCAAGCTCTGTGACTAATCACCTCCTGCACTGTGCAGTGGCAGTCTGGGAAACTATGCAGATCACATCACCGTAACTGGTCCCGTTTCCCCTTCACTCCCAAATATCCCTGGAAAGCTTACTTATAATAATGTATAAACAAATACTTCCAGTTACTGAAAGTGTTTGGTTGTGAGAGGATACAGCGGCAGAGCCTTGCTTCAGTCACTCACCTGCTTTGGGAATATTTAGGACTTTTTGGCTCCTTGTTGTCTTGCTGTTGGATTTTAATGGGTACACCCTGAACACACTTCCTGAGGAACACAGAAACCAGAATGCCTGCCTTAACCATGTTTCCCATGACGGTTTCAGTTAGAATAATCCAAAATCCCTTCCTTAATCTAATGAACTGATGTCTACTGATAAGCCAAATGGTCCCTTGAGCTTGCACAAGCCAGTCTCTGAGTAGACTAACTAGGCACTCTCCCAGGCTCCACGGCCAGGATGCGGATGAGGCATTGGGCCATATGCTACTGATGAGAGCCGAGGCTGATGTTGCACAAAGATGTTTATGACGTAATTAAAGTGAAGTCTGAACCTGTCGCTGTCCCTGTTGGCTCTAACACAGGGACTTGCTTGCATTTAAATATTTCACTATAATGAGAGACAAACATAATGGAGAGACCGGTATCCAGTCTTTTATTTGTTCCGCCATTATCCATGACATGTACTCTGAGCATTTACAGTGTTTTATTTAGGTTCCTTTTCTTCCTCTGTCCTTCTACCCTTTAAGAGATTTCAGGCCTGCGAGATGGCTCCGTGGGTAAAAGCACTGTACAAGACCTTAGTACAATGCCCATGCCATACATAGTGGGTGTTAACTCCAATTATTTGTCTTCTGATCTTCATATGGGTGCCATGGCACATGTACCCACACACATGTAAATTAAAAATTCATGTAATTGAAATATATATGACTATACGCATATTTAATTTCTGTTCCTTCTTTTTTCTCTCATTCCCTCCTTTCATCTTACTCTTCAATACAAAGTAACATTTTTATCCTCAGCATCAATATTTGATGCACAGCTGTCGTGGGCTGGAAAGGACCAAGTCAAAGTGGCACTCCTTGAGCTGGTTCTGCCTACTGGGTTGTGTGACTCAACACATTCTAACTCACCGGCCTCTGATCTCTCTCTGACACTGAAGGCAACTGTCTTCCCTATGGCCAGCTGATTCCCTAGGAGCAGACCATGTGTCCAAGTGAGTATTTTTTGAACTTTCTTTTTATTTATTCTCTGGGTCTTTCCTATCATGCATCTCAACCCCATTCATGTCCATGTCTCTTCATATCTGCCCTCTGCCCTTGCAACCCCTCCCCCGACAAAATAAAATAAATTTTAAGAGAGAAAAAGAAAGGAAAAATCAGTCTCGTCATGGAAGCTGTTTGTGACATAGTGAGGCACACAGTAAACCTTTTTATCCATATATCTTTACTTGCAAGTGTTCATTGCAGAGAGACTTTGTTCTGGTTTGAGGCCTCTGGTTTCTGCTACGCTATCAATGCTGGGCCCTCACTGGGACACGTCTTGGATATCTTGTTGTTGCCCTGTGTTGTGGAGATCCTGCAGCTTTGGGGCTGCAGGACGCCAGGCCCTTCACGTGCTCCAGCAGACTGCGAGGTGGGGACAGGGAGGGGCAGGGGGCGGGGAGCAGCTCATAACCCTGGTTCTAGGCCTGGGGAGTTGTAGGGTTGGTCAGCCTACTGAGTTTCCCCTTTCCTCACCACTCTGGAGTGCTGCTGCTGCTGCTGCTGCTGCTGCTGCGGCTCTAGAAGTACAGGACAGCTGTCCTGCTCTTGCGACCTCAGGGCCAGCTCTCCCTGCCACCTGCCACCTGCCACAGGTGGCAAGGAGCTTGGGGGCGGGATTACCGATCTATTACAGCACCATATAGCAGATGAAGGGTGGGGCCAGATCTCCCAATTCTCTCGTCTGAGGGGAGGGGGTGGGGCTGCTCACCTACACCACTGTTGATAGGGTTGGCTCCACTGTGCTGCCCAGGCGAGGAGCAGGGCCTGCTTTCCTAAGTTCTGTAGCTGGTAAAGGGATGGGTCAGCTCTCTCTTTTGCAGGTGGCAAGGGGTAAGGGGTCGGGGGGGCATTTCTTCCCCACTCACACTGCCGATTAACAGAAGAGTAGTGGGGACAGCCCTCCCACACTCAGAGCTCTGGGGCTGACTCACCCACGCCTCGGCTAACAGGGTCGACTCTACTTTGCTGCCCAGGTGAGGTGTAGGGCCTGCTCTCTGGAGTGCAGCGGTGGCGGGTGAGGGGCGGGGTCCGCTCTCCTGCTCTTATGACCACGGGACCGGCTCTATGACCTGCTTCAGGTGTAGAGGGGTGTGGAGACAACGACAACAGGGGGTAGGGCTTTGTCCCCTGCCTGTGCCACCCTATGGCACATGAGAGGTGGGGCCAGATCTCCCATGCTCACGTTCTTGGGCCTGCTCACCTGTGCCCTCATCAACAGGGTCAGCTCTGTTGTGTTGCTCAGGAGAGGCCCAAGACCCATTCTCCTGAGCACTGTAGCTGGTGAGGGGTTTGGTCAGGTCCCCTACCTGCTGCAGGGGTCAAAGGGCAAGAGGAGGACATCTTTCCCTCACCCACACCACCACATGGCAGACCAGTTCCCCATTCTCCTACCCTCAGGGCCTGCTTGCCCATGCCCCTGTGGACAGAGTCAGTTCTATTGGGCTTCCCAGGTGAGATGTAGGGGCCTCTCTCCTGAGTGCTTCAGCCACTGAGGGGCAGGGTCAGTTCTCCCTTCAGCCAGTAAGGGGCAGATCCAGCTCTGTATAGCCCTGTTCTCTGGTCCTTCCATGGTATCTGGAGCTGCAGACATCAACACAGACCTCAGCTGCATCAGGACTGTGAACCCAGACATGGGCTCTAGCAGTAACACAGGCCCATGGCCCCAGGTGGCAATCAAGACACCAGCCTCAACCTGCTCCTCACTGCTTTCACCTTTTCAGATAAGCCTCTATGAACCATTCTCTCTCTCTCTCTCTCTCTCTCTCTCTCTCTCTCTCTCTCTCTCTTTCTCTCTCCTCTCTTGCTGTGGGAGCACATTCTGCTCCTTCAGCCAATAGCCTTTAAGATACCAGCCCACTTGGGGCATTTGGGTGCCAATTGTAGGAGAGAGGCTGCTTGTTCGTTCCAGCCACCTGGCTAGCTTAGCCCCAAAATAACCACACAGAAATTGTATTCTTTAAAACACTGCTTGGCCCATTAGCTCTAACTTCTTATTGGCTAACTCTTACATATTAGATTAACCCATCTCCATTAATCTGTGTATTGCCACATGGCAGTGGCTTACCGGAGATTCTACCTGGTATCCGTCTCAGGTAGAGGATCCATGACCTCTTATAGGCTATTGGCTGAAGGAGCAGAATGTACTCCCATGGCATCCTCTCCTCTCCTCTCCCGTCCCATACCACACCATACATTTCCTCACCATAACAGTGCCCAGCTTCTTGGTGCTGCAAGGTGCCAGGTGGGCCCATGTTTTCTCCTCAGAGGCTTGGGTGGACCACCCCAGGCCTGCATGTGGGTCTCCTTATCCCGCTCATTCAATCACGGTCCCAAGTATGTTTTTTTTTTTTCATATGTGTACCATCTGATATAAACATGTATTCTCCAACCATGTCCCTTACTGAGTTTTCCTATTCTGGGCCAATGGCTACCTCCTTTAATAACTCCCGGGGCCAGGTGCCAGAGAACTAAGAAGCCTCTATGCAGAAACCCTCAAATTATTCCAACTAGCAAGCCCCCGCCTCCGCCCATTGCTGTTGACTATGTTTCTTCCTGAAAAGCCCGCAATACAAGTCCTTGATGAATTCTTTGTTCAGTGACTTTGGGTGACTTACTGAGCATCTGTAACCAATAACACAGAACGAGGATTCTAAAATACACACGTATTTTAGAATCTATACTTTGCCTACCAGGTTATTAAACAATAGACCCCAAGAAACTGAAGTCCTGTCTGTCTGAAATCTTACTTTAGGAGAAGAAAAGATCTAAGCCGAAAGTGGAGCTTGCCCCCCAGAGAGTTTTGCAGCTCGTTGGACAACCTTGAAGGAGAGACTGGAGCCAGGATGAGCACGGGTCATGATGGGCGGGCCTGCACCTTCATAGGGACTGCCTGCTCACATGTAACTCCGGCCCTTTTCTTAAGCCTAATCCTCAGAACAGGCTCTTGAAGTCTGACTTGGGAGGAACACACTGAATCTCTGTCCCTCCTCCCAATGTGAGCCCATTAAACGAACCTCTTTTTTTCTGCCTTTATTTTCTTCTTTAAAAGTTGTCTTTGTGCTAGTATGACCCGAAGGGCACGTGCTCGTCCGAGCATGCGTGCTGGAGTCAGAGGACACCCTTGGGTTTGTCCTCGCCTTCCGCCTTATTCTGTTTGTTTGCTGCTGCACACACAGGGGGTTCTGGGAATTCTGTCCAGACCTCCCATCTCATCGTGGGAACACTGGGACTTCAGATGCATGCGACTTTGTCAGTTTTTTGTGGGATCTAGGAAATTTGAACTCGGGTCTCCATGCTTACACAGCAAGCCCTTGACCCCCAAGTTGTCTCCCCAGGGTGCTCCCCTTTACAGGTTTTGATTATTATTTGGCCCTTGTAATTGTCTTATCGAGGCTAGGTGACAGAGCCTGGCACTTTAGGGCTGTCAGAGGCTGTCACCCAGTTCCTGAGCTGCTGGACTTCCTGCTTGGTGAAGGGGACAAAGCAGCAGAATTTGCCAATGTTCAGCTGTTTGGGGTCATTTCAATGCCACCAGGGAAAGAAAGGCAGGCTGGCAGGCTGCATTTTCAGTAGCACTGTGTTTGTTGCCTAAACAAACTGTTAAGGGTCTAGTCTAAAACCGCTGGGGAGTAAAGACTGAATAGTCAAGCTTGGCAATTGCCATAGCTCAGCCCCTTGACAGTGGCTGACACTCACTGTTTCCCAAATGGCAGACGCTGACAACATGCGTTCCTTCCATCAAACCTAAGGCACTCTATTCATTTCAGAGAGTTCCATTCTACCCAGCCCCAAACTGTTTACCTTTCCAAAGGAAGCAACTCACCAGAACAGAAGAGCCTCAATTATTCTAAATAACTCCACAGGCACACCCAAAATTAACAGGGGCATCAGCATGCCCATGTTTGGCATAAGCTAGGCACGAGACCATGAAACCCATGAAGAAAAGCATCAGCCAAAACCTCAGCAAAGTTTTGGGACTGAGCAGAATAACACCCAGTTATTTTAACACATTTAACTGTCGGGGGGTTTCTCAAAGAGTGAGTCTATGTCTTATTAGGAAGGAGCTGTCCGTTCGCTTTTGCTCTGTCAGCAGAGACTTTGCTGTTTCCTTTACAATGTGAAATAACCATCCCGGTTTTCTGGTTCTGAGTCAGCAGTGTTTCCAGAGAGACAACATCCAGGACTATTGGAACCGTTTCATTCCTGTATCCACTGTGGATGCCAATGGACTTTTGGTGCTTTTCCCATTTAATGACACTTGCTGGATGTTTTAAAATTCAGTGCTGCTATAAATAAAAAGGTCTTCAAGGTCCCTTTACAGAGGCGGTGTAGGTATAAAGCAAAGCGTCCTGAGAGTAAATCATATCACCAGCATTGACCAGGCATTTATTATGTGGGAGGCGATATGATAAAAGCTTTATATGACAACCATTGTGTTTTCAGAACAACCATATAAAAGGCTTTTCATAGCTGCATCTTATAACTTGGTTATGCGGAAGCCTTCCAGAACGGGAGCCACAGCAAAGAGAGAACCAGAGGTTTGAGGCACGTACCACCAATCTGGGGGCCCTGCCCTCCATTCCAGTGCTTTGGCCAGGGCAGTGGGGCCAGATGGTGACCCAGCCGTACAACATTAGCAAGGTCAGCTGGGAGTAGTATGAAATGAAGATACATTCTTCATGTTTAGCCCACCCGAGGATTATGAGCCTAAAGGGAAACACACTATGCTTCTTCATGTTTTACACCCCAGGATGAACATAGTTGAAACTTTAACTGTGGCTCAATTCCTGCTTACTGGGCTAGAGAATTAATGAGGTTGGCTAAATCACTTTTCCTCCAACAGTTGTTGTGTTGGAGGTGGAAGTTACTTTTCTGTGGAAACCCATGGGGGCTGGCTGACATCTTCCTCAATGCTTCCTACCTCACACTTTTGGATAGGGTCTTTCACCAAACCTGGAGTTCAAAAATTCGGCTCTGCTGTCTGCCAGTGAGCTCAGGGTCCTCCTGCCACTCTCCCTGACCACAGGACTGGGGTTATGAATGTGTGCTGCTAAGCCTGGAATTTACATAGGTTCTCATATTCCAGACTCAGGTCCTCACGGTTCTATGATGGGCACTTGATTGACTGGTCTATCTCCCCAACCCACACTTTAACAGCCTTCAGGTTTCAAGTGGCACAGATGTTTAGAGATATCAAAAGTTCCAAATACCTAGGTGTCCAGTCAAAAGCCATTTTAAAAGATCGTCCACCTTCTCCCCATCCCACAAGTACACCAGACAGCAAGAGATAAAAGGAGCCCATAGTGATTACAGGGTGGTCCCAAATAAGGTTCTTGAATTCAAGGAAGTTTCAAGTCCACTGGTGGCATACTTCCGGTCTTGGCCTTGGGTGTAATTACATTGATAGAGGGTAGAGTGTTGTAAGGAGGTTGCTTGTTAGTCCCAGCCACCCAGAACCGAAATAATCACACAGAAACTGTGTTAATTAAATCACTGCTTAGCCAATTAGCTCTAACTTCTTATTGGCTAGCTTTTACATGTTAATTTAACCCATCTCCATTAATCTATGCCTCACTATGAGGTTGTGGCCTACCAGCAAAGTTCCAAGGTTCCAGCATCTGTCTCCGGCAACAGTTCCATGGCTTCTCTCTATTCTGCCTCCTTTCTCCCAGCATTCAGCTTAGTTTTCCCGGCCTGCCTCTATTCCCTGCACAGGCCCAGAACAATCCTTTATTAACCAATGGTATTCACAGCATACAGAGGGGACTCCCACATCAGTAGAGTGCAGCAGAAAGTCTTATTAAAACATCACAGGACTTCAGTATTCAGTATTCAAAGAATATCTTAGTTAGAGTTTCCATTGCTGCGAAAAAACACCACGACCAAGAGAATGTGGATAGAAAATGATCTATTTCACCTTAAAACTCTCAAGTCACACTCTGTCTCTAAGGAAAATCAGAATAAAAACTCCAGGCCAGAACTTAGAGGCAGGAGCTGAAGCAGAAGACACGAGGAACGCTGCTTACTGGCTTGCTCCTCATAGCTTTCTCAGCCTGCTTTCTTATGGCATCCAAGACCACCAGTTCAGGGAGTGCACCACCCACAATAGGCTGGGTCCTCCCACATCAATCACTGATAAGAATATGCCCCATGGATTTGCCTACAGGCTAATCTGATGTGAGCATTTTCTCAATTGCAGTTCTTTCCTCTCAACCAACTCTGGCTTGTGGCAAACCGACAAGATATCAACTAGAACAAAGCATTTTCATATTTCCCAAATAAAACTACATGTGAAAGGTACTTTGTATAGAAAGTTGGTTACTCAACATATAGCTTCAAAACTAACTACAAATATGTGGGAATTCTCACTGCTTTCATACCCTCAGTCCATTTTGTTCCATTTCAAAATGACACTCTTGGTTCCCAAGTGCATACCATGTCAGGATGATTAGAAACTGTTTCCTTTACCAAGATCTGTAGACATATAGTTACATGCTTTCAGTCTACAACCTGAATATATTGCAGTTGCTTGGAATATTATGATAGATCTGTGCATCCCCATGTCTTGTGATATCACAAGCACCCTAAACATAGTGGTGATGGTGTCTAAAGACCACATACATACCAGCTACCCTAGGACCCAGACATGACAAGCTCAAGAGAGTCCTGGGTCTCAGTAGTTTTCCCTAAGGCAGTACCTGGTTGAAGGAAGGATGATAAACTGAGATTACCCAGGTACCACCCAGGAACAGACCATCCAAAGGAAATGCCTAGCATTCCAACCATTGTAGATAGGATCACCTGCCAGCACACACCCATCACTTTTCACCAGGGCAACCCTGGACAAATGTCAGCCAGTCCGGGGTCCTGAACCTTAGAAATCTCTCACCCCCCACTGAGTTTGGGTCTCTCTGTTCACTCCAATACGTTGGACACACAGAGAGATTGAGTTTGCAAACTTGTGTAAGAAAAAAAGGCTCTTTGCTTTTACATACAGGACTCAGTCTCGTGGTTGGTTTTGGGGGGACTCTGTGATCTGGGCATAACAGCCACCACATAAAAAAGTGTTATACACCATTATGGACAACACAATTCCTGTCAATGAATGACTGTTGCCAATTTCTATGTTTACTGAAATATTCTCTTCATACTGTACTCCTAATGAGGAATTTAGTTGTAGAACCAGGTTCCTTGTTAGCTGGGAGCAGCCTCTTGCTTTTACCATGTCTCTTGACTGCATCATTTCTCTATCACTGTGGACATGATGTCAGTGACCCCATGTTATCTATGACAAAAATGAAAGCAATCAAACAAAATCTTTGTCTTACCTTTTGCTGAGAAGAGACGCCATGACCAAGGCAACTCTTACAAAAGCAAGCATTTAGTTGGAGTCATGCTTACAGTTTTGGAAGTTTAGTCCATGGTCATTATGGCGGGAAGCAGGCAGGCATGGCGCTGGAGCCAGGCATGGCGCTGGAGCCAGGCATGGCACTGGAGCTGTCGCTGAGAGCTTACCATCTTAATAAGCAGGCAGAAGGCAGAGAGGAGGAGAGAGAGAGAGGCAGAGAGAGAGAGAGAGAGAGAGAGAGAGAGAGAGAGAGAGAGACTGGGCCTGGATGGGCTTTTGAAACTTCAAACCCCGCCCTTCAGCGACACCCCTCCAAGGCCACATCACTAATCTTTTTTGAACAGATCAACTAACTGGGGAGCAAGTATTCAAATACCTGAGCCCACGGGGGCCGTTGTCATCTGATCTACCACAATAGCCTTTCCCAAACAGACATAATGAAAGCGAACCATTGTTGTAACCTACTGTGTATTAAGGCTTCATATAATTTTCAGTATTTACCAGTTTATTGTGAGTGGAAAGGCTTTGAGGGGGAAATCTGCACCAGATCACAGAACAAGTAAGTGACGGAAATGAGCCCTGTGTTTTCTGACTAAAGTGCACATTATGTTGTAGACACTACCATTTCACTGCACAGGGGTTGTTAGTCAGACAAAACCTTAGAATCACAAGGACTTTTAAAACTGTCCATAACCATGGTCCAGCCCAAAGGACCAAATCAGAATCAAAGTCACAGAAGGAAACCCCAGGCCCCAGCAGTCTGTAGAACTTTCCACCCAGGGGAACTCATCATATTTGCTTTCATGTACTGTGTAAGATACAGGTTAAACTAAAGGTTGACTCACCTTTCACATCTGCTGCTCCATTATGAGATGAAAGGATCTTAAACAAACACTTGTTTGTAGGCAGAGGCTGCTTGTTCCTTCACGGCTGCCCTGATCACAAAATAATCACTCAGAAACTGTTAATTACAAAACTGTTTGGTCAATAGCGTAAACATATTTCTGGATAACTCTTACATCCTAAACTTATATCCCATCTCCATTAATCTGTGTATCACCACGTGGTTGTGGCTTACCGGGTAAAGTTCTATCCCCCTTGTCTGTCTCTCTTTTTTAGCCTGGCTTTTCTTTGTTAAGTCATTGGCTGAAAGCAGCTTTTTTATTAAACATATTCACAGTATACATCATCTCCCACATCACCTCCCTTTTCTGTTTAAATAAAAAGAAAGACTTTAACATAGTAAAATTACATATAACAAAACAGTTATCAAGCAAGAATTATAGTTACAATATTTATATCTACTTTATCTTTTATCATAACTAGTCTATTCTTCAACTCCATCAAAAACCCAAGAAGGATATAATATAACTAAGTTAACAGGAAGTGCATTATAAGCAACTTCTAAAAGTCTAGAATTGACAGAGACATTTCACTGCCTCAACAGTCACCCAAAGTTCTTCTGTAATGTTGGAGCATCCATCTTCAGCCTACAGGCCCATAGTATCTGGCAGACTTTCCCATGAAGCAGGAAATTTCAAAGACAGTTCCACCTATATTGGAAGTTTGTCAGTCAGTTTATTTTGTGTCCTGTAGTCTCTTTCATGAAGCAGGAACCCCGAAGGACCATCTCATGTTTAGGCAAGTTCAGCAGTCATTTTTCTGTGGGTCCTGCATGTCCAGTTCATACAACATAACATCAAGCAGTCCAGGCAAGAGCAGTTTCTTGCCCAAATGGCTAGCAAACTCCATAAGGAGCCTCTTTGGTGCCCATCTTCCTCTTTAAGTTACTGGTGCTGCCAGGAGCACCAATGTCATGAAAAGTCTAAGTTCTTAAAACATTTCAAATGCCACAATCTGTAGGTCTTTGAACTGTTTGAAGATTATCTATCTATCTAACTAATATATATATATATATATATATATATATATATATATATAAAACTTAACCAACATGACTATAAGCTTGACTATTATAGATGACAATGAACCTATATTTCTTAATTATACATTACATTTTTAAATGAGCTGCACAAACACAATACCTTAATCAAGAGCAGAAATATACATATAACAAAATTGACCTTAAATTTGTCTCAATAGACCAAGATCCACACCAATGCAAATCTCTATAGTACCAATTTGCTTTGTTTTCCCAATGAGCCCATTTTGTTTCTTAGAAAGTCCCAAAGAATATCACTTAGTCTGTTCCTACATTGTGACAATTTCATTTTATTTGAAAGTTATTTTTATAACTTTGATTTGTGTTTTCATTGCTATTTATAAAGATTTGAAGGAAAATGAGCCTCTGTCTTGCTCTAGAGGCTTGCAACAACTATCTACTGAATATTTTATTGATATTGGACACTTTGCATGGCATCAGGTAAACAGCAGCCATAAGGAAAATGTAACTCTTGCCCTCTTGAAATTTATAATCTGATAGGGAGATAAATGACCAATGTGCATGTTAATATGTAATCACAAATAATAGTATGTATTACTTTTAAAAAGAAGCAGAGCAGTAGCTGTGAGAAACAATGGGACAAACAGGAGCACTTGCTGAGCAAACATAAGACCTGGGTTCAAATACTCAGCACCTGCAGGGAGCCATAGGCACAAACGCCATTACAAGATGGCGCTTGCATCCTCGCAGTTTGGAGGTAAACAATTCCATATTTGGCAGTGCTTCAGGACTGAGCGTCCAGGCACTTCCCGCATGCTCAATAACCTAGGTATCCCTAACCAATCCCGAGGACTCTGGTGCCAGCAGGCACATAGCAGCCAATCAAGGTATGAGTCGTGTCACATCTCCCTATATAAGCAGCCGCCATTCAGACCTTGCTCTCTCTCGCCTCCCGCTCTCCCTTCAACCAAGAGGCTCTCCAATAAAGCGTGATCCGAGAAGAATCCTTGAATGGTGGTCGTTCTTCCTCACTGGTCGGGGAGTTCGCCGCAACTGGTGCCAAAACCCGGGATCTCCCGGGGGATACTGGGCAAGGGGGCTGAAGAGGATTCAGAACTCGACACGTGGAGAGGTGACCGGTCGGCAAATCCCTCCAGCTATGTTGAACCTGCAAATTGATCCTTGGGTATTCTGTGGTGTTTTTGTGGGCCTTGTCATTGTCGTTCCCTTTTGTTGTTTTTGGTTGCGCCACCACCGCAACGATCACAAAGAAAAGGATCCGTAGGGGGAAGAAAAGGCCCCCAATGATCCGGCCCAAGGACATGGACAGGAGGGAGAAAGGAAAAGGACTCACTCCTTATATCCGGTCCTGGATGAATTTCAGAATTTAGACCTTTTGGGGGAGGAGTTGGACCCCCAAGAAGAAGAAGATCTGGAAGAAGCAGCTGCTAAACATGAGAAAGAGAGATATGGGAGGCGGAGGCCCCCATCTTATAAGTTTTCAGCGGTAAGGAAAAGGGGAAGCTCAAAGGCGCCTTGAGACTCCTGTGTTCCTTCTGCACCACCCTCCTACTCTCAGACGAGTGGAGGATGTCATTTTATTGAGAGGGATACGTGGGCGCGTTTAGCATCTGCTTTCCCAGTTTTTGAGAATCCCCAGAAAAAATTTAACAGTCGACAATAATAAAGTTCTTGGGGGCAGTTATCACCCCCCTAACAATCAAACCACAAAAGATTTCCATTCGCACAAATCATTTAAAAACCCTCAACGATTTTCAGCAGTTATTGGGAGATATTAATTGGATCAGAGGATTTAAATATTCCTCGGTCAGAGTTAATGCCTTTGTTTTCTATTTTGGAAGGCAATCCTGATGTTACTTCCCCAAGAGCTATGACCCCAGCGGCATTAGAGTCATTACAAAAGGTAGAGAGGACCATGGCTAGAGCACAATTATGCAGATTTGATCCATCTTTATCAATTTCTCTTTGCATTTTAAAGACAAAAGTATATCCCACAGGAGTAATATGGCAAAATGGTCCACTTTGGTGGATCCATGGTAATTCAACCGGAGCGAGAACTATTCGATATTATCCTGAGCTTGTGGCGGCACAAGCATTGTTAGGCTTAAAGTACTGCCTATCTCATCTTGCCAAAATGCCTGATAAGCTACTTATCCCTTACACTAAGGACCAAGTGGAAACCTTGACTGCCACAGTAGATGAATGGGCTATCTTAGTCTGTGCCTTTCCAAATGTTATTGACAATCATTATCCGAAACATCCTTTGCTTGCTTTTGTGGAAAAGGATTTGGTGTATTTTCCTAAGATTACTTCAAAAATGCTGTTGGTTTCAGCCCTGACCATATTTACTGATGGCTCTAAGACAGGCAGGGGTGCCATTGTTATTGAAGGACAGGAACCTTTAATTTTAAACTTCCGCCCAGACACCCCACAGGTCACAGAATGTATGACAGTATTGGAAGTCTTTAAATGATACCCAGAACCTTTTAATTTGTTTTCGGATTCGCAGTATGTTGACAATGCCGTTGCGTCCCTTGAGGTGGCTGCTTCTGTGCGGTATATGAGCACAGTCTCAAATATATTGGCTCAAATTCAAAATTATATAATACAAAGAGATAATCCATTTTACGTTGGTCATATTTGGGCTCATACTCTGCTTCCAGGACCAATGTCTGAAGCCAACGCTTTAGCGGACCAAGCTACAAGAGCACTAGCCCTAATGGCTACAGATCCTATTGACTTGGCCAGAGATTTTCATAAGCTTTATCATGTGCCTGCTAATACCCTGAGGAAAAAGTTTATGATTACAAGAAGCGAGGCTAGAAATATAGTAAAGGCTTG
>PVIU01017490.1:0-41760 GCA_004026605.1 Ondatra zibethicus
AGAGAGAGAGAGAGAGAGAGAGAGAGAGAGAGAGAGAGAGAGGAACTTGAGGGAAGACTCTGAGAGGCAGAGATTAGCCAGCAATACTTGGAGGAGGTTGGAAATACATTATATTGAGAAAAGGTAGGAAGACACTTGGCAGAAAATTTATTAATATAAATGGGTTAATTTAAGTTTCAAGAGCTAGTTGGGAACAAGCCTAAGCTAAGGCCAATCTTTTATAATTAATAAGACATCTTTGTGTCATTATTTAGGAGCTGGTGGGTCAAAGAAAATTTGACTACATTTATCACTACCAAAATACATTATTTCAAGGTCGTCAGTATGGCTCATAAGGTAAAAGTACTTGATTTGTAAACCTGATAGCCTGAGTTCAATCCCTAGATCTCACAGTGAAAAAACAGAGAGAACTCCTAAAATTAGTTCTCTGATGTCTACATACATACCCACACCCAAGCACACATACACACAATAATAATAAACTCAAATTTCAAACAGTTTTTCAGATAGATATGAAATCAATAATAACTTTAAATTTATTGAAATAACCAAAAATCTCAATACAAATTAATTCCTTTTTACATGCACACTTGTGTATTAAGAGGCGCGCGGGCTGCGTTCAGGAGCCCAGTTAGCTTATGCCTGTGCCAAATTGTTGCATGAGGAGGAGCGGGCTGCATCCTTTCTGCCCTGCTCCTGGCCACCGAAATAATTACACAGAAACCGTATTCATTAAATGACTGCCTGGCCCATTAGCTCTAGCCTCTTCTTGGCTAACTCTCACATCTTAAACTAACCCATATCTAGTAATCTGTGTATCACCATGGGGTCATGGTTTACCAGGAAGAGTCTAACCTAAATCCATCTTGGGCGGGAGAAGCATGGCGTCTGCCACACTGCCTTCTCTCCCACAGCATTCCGTTCTGTCTACTATGCCCACCTAAGGGCTGCCCTATCAAAAGGCCAAGGCAGTCTCTTTATTTAACCAATGAAAGCAACACTCAAACAGAAGACCCTCCTACATCACACTTTTGTATTAGAAGTGTTGTTTTTCAGTGTCACCATTGTTGTAGACACTTTTCCAAGTAGCTGTGGTCCAGTGGAGAATGTAGTCATGGCAATAAAGATGATGTTTAAGATGTTTACATCTTATCCTCTCTATGTTGTAGCATTAATAAATAAAAACCCAGAGACAGGAATTGGAGTTCAACCTGAAGGTCAGAAAAGCAAAACAGACAGTCTCTGGCTCTTACCTCATCTGAAATGGCGATCCTGCCTCCAGGAATCTTAGACTGAGACTGAGAGTTGTCTCCTCCCGTCTTACATTCCTCTCTAGTGCTGAGATTAAAGGCATGCACCACTAGGATTAAAGGTATGAACTGCCCGGTTTCTATGGCAAACTAGTGCGGTTACTGGGATTTAAGGTGTGTGTCACCACTGCCTGGTCTGTAAGGCTGATCAGGGCAGCTGTTTAACTCTCTGTTCTTCAGGTAAGCTTTATTCATGAAAAGACAAATGAAATATCACTACACTATGTAGTATGTGCTTTCTCGATTACATATATTTTGTATGTCAAGCTTATGGAATTGGAATATTGTAGAAATAATTACTTTGAGTAACGCAAAAATCTGATTTAATAATTAGTCTTATAACCTAACAATCATTCAATTTTACTTTTTTTAAATCAGTAGAATGTTGGATAGTTGATGGAAGGCATAGTGACCAGAAAATAAAGCTAGTCTTAGAATCTAGTTGGAAGATTGTGGGCTAAGATAAGTTCACACATCTTGAACATAACTGACCTAGATCGGTTTCTCTTTCACTCAGAACACTGTACTCGTGGCCATTTTTAGTGCTTGGTGTCAAGTTTAACTCCCAGAGAAGGTTCAAGACTGTGAAGAGACTTGCAGGTAGCACTACGTGGTGTGATTATTTGCAATATTAATAATTATCATAGGAAAGAGGACATGTCATCATTATATATACATAGAACCCTTAGTAATAGTTAGAAGATAGTAGAAGAAATATTTTGAATCAATAACCAGAAGTGAATTGATTTATTAGAGTACTAAAAATGAAAACATTCTGATAAGAAGTCCATAAATATGAGTCTAAACTTTGATGATCCCTAAAAAGCATTTGGTCTATGTCTGCTTATTAAAGTTCTCCTAAACCCAAGGTCCTTTTATTCCAAATAGGGTAAGATGTTTGTGCTATGTCCCAATTTACACTAAGCATAACTCTCAGTGGGGTCTAAAAGCAGCTTCACTTGTCACAATCTAAGACTGCTAATTAAATGAACTAATTTTATTTTATGGTATATTTTGGGTTCTGTGCTGTTGAATTCTGCCCCCCCTTTTAAAGAGTCAGTTGTGCTGACTGCATTTCCCCCCAAACTTTATCATTTTTTGTTCAACAATACAATTTCAGCACTGTGCAATTCAAATATTTTTCTCAACATGATATAATTTTACTTTTGCAGGGACATTCTAAGAGAACAAGCCAAATTTGAATGTATTCAAGAACTAATAACTGTAAAATGACAGTTATAGGGATATCAGTGATAAGCTATATTAATATTTTGTATCCTGAAATACACACTTCTTCTCTGGGCTCTCATGGGCATTTTTACACCTTATTTTCTCCATTATAACACATTTTCATCATTCTCTTACAAAACATCTCTGTCACAGCTTAGACAGATCATTCTCTTGATTTACTGAGAACTGATGATGGGTACAATGTCTTCCTTTCACAGAGGAAGTGACACATTCCTCTTGAATGGCAGATGCATTTTGTCTGGTAGTATTTCATATTTTGATCCTCGTTGTGACACTGAGAAGGAATCTTTATGGAGCCATTGCTGTGTTGAGTCTTTTTGTTGAACCACTAATTGTATTTTGCCATTTATCTTCAGTACTTGAATATCTTTGCCTATAGTAAGGGTAAACTTGGCGAATGCATTGTGTGTCTACTCCTTAGGTAAAAATATGCAGGTTACATGCTAGGCTAGGGGACCTTTTATATATGTCTTATACGTTCAGTTTTTATGAGACAGAGATTGTATCTTATATTTATATTGTTCTTATAAGCAAAACAATCTTTCATATAAGGAGGAATCATTAGCAATTAGTTGCTGACAAGTTTTGCCTAGAATACATATTATGTTAGATGATTCAAGCCATCTAAGAGATAGATTATATGAAGAGTTTGCCACTGTATGAATAATTCACAAAACCATACCAGGAATATGCTAAGACATGCTCATTTTAAAGCCTGGATAAAGACTGTATGAGTAATTCACAAAACCATACCAGGAATATGCTTGTGAGACTGGGAATGCTGGTAAAACTAGCCCATGCTGATAGAAACATTTAATAACCCAGGCCATCTACTCTGCCCTGTTGCCCACTCCAAACTTAGATGGCAGGCTTTCAGCTCCAGTGCTGTTTCTTCTGTTTCAGCCATTTAGCCTGGTGGCCTTAGAAAAGTCATTTAACTGATTTCATCAACAAAGTAAAAACATTCCCTTTACAAGATTAAAATTTAAATGAAGTTGTTTGTGTGAAGTATAGGTAAAGTACATAGAATGTGTCAAACATACAGAAAATGGAGTGCTTTTCCTCTAAAACACCGAAGTCTGGAGTGTTTATTTATCTCTGGCTCATTCATCCTAAGTACTAACATAGGTATTTTTGGTTCTGATCCATTTTTGAATCTGTGTCAACTCACATGCACGTTTTGTTTCTCATGCGTGTTATTTAAGGTTATTGAGATTTAGAGAGAATTTGGAAAACATGACCACAAAATAAATACGATCAACTGTTCTACAGGAATATTTTCAATTGCTTGAAAAATCTGATGGAATATATCTTCAACAGCTAACAACAGTATTTTGACAATATTATGGTAGTCTCATAAATTTTGGATTATTTTGCCATATGGAAGAAGTAATTGTTAGGACACTATTTTAGTGTCCTAACTGCATATGTTGCAATAGCTTCATGCTTATTTTGTTTTATCTTTTTTATTTCTCTGTGGCAGAAGTGCAATAGCTTAACCAGGTGATGCTGGGAGTGTTGGACTTGAGATTTTATGTGGAAGAAAAATCCTTATATGTGTAGCACTGCATTCATAAACTGAAGTTATAGTCTTTAACCTTGGACTCAACTGTAGATAAATATATTTTACAAATCAAGAAATACAGAACACATTCAGTAAAGCATTAAACGAAGGATCCTGAATATTAAATAGGTTTCTTTAAGGCAAAGGGGACTTATGAAAGCTGTAAAAAGTTATTAGATAAAGTGATTTTTATACCATTTCATAGCTTATAAGTCATACTCTGCTTTCATGCATTTCATACATATTCAATGATTATCTGACTAAGAAAACTTTATTTTTATTACTTATTAGTTCAGTTATTATTACCATAACTTGTATGCATTGCCTAAAATATTCAAGAATGTTAGACATTTAAGATATACCATGTTTTCAAATTTTGAGAATAAAAATATAGTGAGTTAAATGATCAGTGCTGTATTCTGCATATTAGATTCTTATGCAAGGTGTTATAGATAAAATCTATGGTATCCACAATTCCAGGTGAGTGGTATTTAGTAGGGAACCTAATAAAATATCATACAAGATTTTTACTTTTTAGAATTTATCTAATTTGTAAGGTCAATGTTATTAAAGATCCAAAAATATCACCCTATTCTAAGCATACCGACCTCATATACCTTTACCACTTCATTCTTTTGTTTATGAACTCACAATACTATTATCACCCTTAAATTTTGTGTTTATAACAAGAGCATCAGTACGATTACTTTGTCTCTGACAGTCTCATGATGACTCAAAACTATCAGTTGTCCTAATGTAAAATACAAGCCTATTCAATTATTGGTTAATAATAAAGGAGGAAATAGCTGAACAGGTCTGGCCTTGCTTGGGCTCCCACAGGCAGCTCCAGTCAGCTGGAACTGAATAGCCTGTAAAGACAATAAGAATATAAGCACCAAGGAACATGCATATAAAACGTCTTTGCTTGACCTTAGTTTGATATTTTATCCTATTGGTTAAATCAAGTCAAATGACCAAGCCTACTAATCACTGTGGTAAGACGTCAGTCAAAAATGAGGAACAGGTGTCTGGAATGCATAAGTTTAAGATCATAATAGTATACTGAAATGTGGTTTTAGGAGATCATTTCCTTTGAATATTTCTTGCAATATAGTAAATGAATTAAAATGAAAATTGGAAATACTTCAACTTGAATTTTGTTTTATCTATGTTTGCTTGGTAGCACGCCCCTGTAGCAATAAATGTTTCCCATTGACAAACTTGTCATGGTATTGTTTGAAAACTGAACCTTCTTCCCTCTGTCCCGACAATGCTGTTCTAACCCTTGAAAACCACATCCAATGTATTTTTAACAGAAAATGAACTTCACAGAAGAAGCAAAACAAGAAATCAAGATTCTCAAAATTTGAAAAGTAAATGCTTTTAAAGTTTATATATACTACATGTAGTTAAAACTAAGATTTATGATACGGTATTGAGATCTGTAAAAACTCAGAATTTACATAATTTGTCATATATAGTGAATGGCTCTTGAGTGGTGAAGGTTCAAATTGATAATGGGTGATGTTTTGGTGAAAGGTGGATCTCAAGTACTGTGCTATTTTATTACATGAATCTAAATCAGCCTTGCCATAATTTCCATGAAAATAGGCTGAATAAACTGTATATAGTTTTAGAACAAAGGAGTGGGCCAATGACGTTGGAACAAAAGCTCATTTAAAAACTGTCAGCCTTAAATCACATATATGCAACATTTATATAGACTAAGAATGTCATATCTATGCATTTAAAAATATCCACACTCTTAAGTAAGAGGAGAAGGCAAGACTGGGGTGGTTGCAAACTGAAGAACAAGGTTCTTATAGGAAACTTATTTCCCCAGTTCCAAGCAGGATACCTAAGCATCTTATTATCTCACTTTTTACTTCTTTTATTTTTGAGAATATATCATTTTCATTTTATTCTTCCCTTCATACTCACATATCCGTCCTTGCTCTCTTTCAAATTTATGGCCTATTTTTCATTAATTGTTGTTATAAGCATATACATATATGAAATATACATGAGTATCTAAATGAAAGACTAATCCATAAATCCAGTCCAATGATTATAAGAGAACCTTAAAGTAACATATCTTGACCTTAAAGAATGAATAAACTTTAACCATGGGAATACAGAGAAATAATCCAAGGTGAGGGATATTGGCTTACCAAATCATCTAGGCTAATATGAATTGGAGTTGTCAGAAGACTCTATATTCTTACTGAGGACCTTCCAAACTGGCTGCCTAATTATAATTCTGTCCTTATGAAGAGATGGAATGTTACAGTTGGAGTCACCTAATATGTATTTGCTGCTAGTCTCTGCACTGGACCTAACAGCATTCTGACTATGAGATAAAAGTTTGGGGTATAGCAGAACATAGCCTTTAGCTAACTCTAAAATTAAGAATGTTTGAAGAAAATATCTAAAATTTTTTGATGAGACTTTTTAAATTGTGATATAACCTAACTACTAAATGTTCTCACTAGTGTATTTGATAAATACTTTGACTTATGACTTTTCATTGTTGTGTGGATGTAAGTTTAATGCATTATCCACAGAAGTGGAGGATTAGGTGTAACTTAACTACATGTTTCCAAGTCATAATTGCTCATAATTAGCTTAAAGTAAAATATTATTTGTTCTGGAGCAGGAGCTGTGTTTTGCATCAAGAAGATGCAAATAAATTTTGAATATTGATAGTTTCTCCCCAACTTATTTTTATTTACTACTGTTTTGTTTTTTGTGTTGTTTTGTTTTGGTTTGATTTTTCTTTTCTTTTTTTTATAATTTATTTAACTTTATTTTATGTGCATGAAGGTATCAGAATCCCCTGGAACTGGAGTTAGAGACAGCTGTGAGCTGACTTGTGGGTGCTGGGAAATGAACCCAGGTCCTCTGGAAAAGCAACCAGTGCTCTTAACTGCTAAGCCATCTCTCCAGTCCATAGACTGGAGAGATGGTTTGATTTTTCAAGACAGGGTTTCTCTTTGTAACAATCCTGCAGTCCTGACTATCCTGGAAATTGCTTTGTAGACCAGGATGGTTCTGAACTTAGCTGAGATCCACCTGCCTCTGCCTGCCAAGTGCTAAGATTAAAGGAATGTGCCACCACTACCCAGCTGATCTACCACTCTTTTGATGAACAATGTTACTCATCTTTCTCTGAGCTACTGAATTAACTCCCACCAAGCTGCTTATTATGAAGCCCTGTGTTTCTTATTGATGACAAGAGTTGACTCTGCCTTGGTGAACCAACTTGGCATTCAGAATTATGTTTAGTCTTTCTCTTAGCAATTCCTTATTGGGGGCTCATCCTTAGGAAACTCTCAATATGAGAGTATTAGCAGAAAGAAATCTAAAATAAGATTAACATGGTTTCAGTTTTTTTGCTCATCAGTATCTGACAACTGGAATATGCTTGTGAAAAAAGATAATCAAAATTAATTGTTTAACTTTTTCTATCAATGGATTTCCAAAATATAGAACTTACATTCTTCAGGATCCATATTTCATGGAACCCTATTTCTATTGATGTTTTAAAAATGTGTATCTAAGCAAATTTTATCAAGTATTGAATTGACCATTTGGCTGTCAAATAAACCAGCAGATTTGCAAGATCATGTAGATTAAATGAAACACTAAGCCAGTTCTCTAGTAACAACCTCAATAGGAGAACATATCATTAACCTAGGTTTACTTAATAGCATCTATTATATTATAGTTCAAAGTTACTGTGCTGCTATTACTTAAGACCCTTGTAGGTTTATGCTTGCACATTGAATACTTAATTTTTAATTCCTTTGGCCAACTGAATGACCTTGCTTATTAGACTTACATGTGAGACACATTTGAGATACCAGATAATTCAACATTAAAACTGGCATTATTACGTTATCAAAAATTCTTCTGATGGCTTTAACATTAATTTCCTTTGCTTTTCTGCTTAAGTAGCTATTTTTGGTTGTGAGCATAGCCTTTAACAGTTGAGCCATCTCTCTAGTCCTCAAATAGCTATTTTTAAGTATTTGTATTTGAAGGGAATCATCAAATCAAATCTGTCTATTGAAAGTTGATTCTATACATTATTTTTATCTATCCAGTGTTGTCCTATCACATCATCAAGTATTTGTTAGGGAGTGCAAGATGTGGTTAGGAACTTTACCTGTGAGATAATACCAATTAGACTTGAGATGTGTGAACTTGGAATAAAATTTATTGCCTATGCTTGTTATTATATCATCTATATACCTAAGTCTACCAATCATTCCATCAGTCTATTATCTTTCTACTGCCTAAATATCTATATGTCTAATATCAGTGAGTCATATGTAACTTTTCAATATTATCTCTTTATTGATTTATTTATGGAATTAATGTAACAGCACCTGTCTTATCTCAATGGGTTGATAAAAGGACTATGTGATGTCAGACACAGAAAGCAGTAATATTTTTGAGACTTTCACACATTCATATAACTTTTTAAAAAATTAAATCCAAACCCTTTCACTCTTCTTAAAATTCCCCTCATCCATACAACATTTTCCCCTCCAAACTCCATGTGCCCTTTTCATTTTAAAAACATATTTAGTTGAGATCATATTACCTATGTGTGCATGGTTGTGGCACCATCCACTAATCATGGATAGCCTCTCAGGGGCCACATATCTGATAAACATTGACTCTACTTTTGCAGAAGACATCAATCACCAGGAAATTATTTTTTTTTCTAGAATTTTCAGTTGTGATGTTAAGTTAATAATATGAGAAATAATTGGAGAGGCAACATATTACACTATTACCAACTAAATAAACATAACAAGATATAATGAAAACTGCATTATGATTCTTCTCTCCAAGCCATGTTGAGAATGTCCTTCAGGTATTTAGATATTTCCTAGACGAACATTAGTATATCTGTCAAAATATATTAGAAACAATTTACCAACATTCAAAGTGAAATGAGCATATGAAAAATGGCTAAAGAGGAAAGCACAGCTTGCTCCAATACTGAGCGGACTTAAGAGGTGAGTGAACAGCCACACAGCTGGAAGACCCACTCTCTAGGACCTCCCTAGTGGGACAAAACCCAGGAGCACTTCCCCAACTCCCTTGGCTTTTCTAGCCAGCCAGCAGGAAGTTTCCTGTGGCTAGGATCCCCCAGCCCATCCAACCATCATCCAAACTACTAGCTATACCTCACCCCCAAACCTACCTATTCTACAACCTCAGTGGAACTCTGAAACACAGCTTGCTCCAATACTGAGAGGACTTAATGTGTGAGTGAACAGCCACAGGGTTGGATGCCCCACTCTCTACAACCTCCCCAGTGAGACAATACCCAGGGATACTTCCCCAACTCCTTCGGCTTTTCTATCCAGCAAGCAGGAAGTTTCCTGTGGCTAGGCTCCCGCAAAACCCAAACCCATCCACTGGACCCTCCAAGCTACTAACCACACCCTCCCTAAGAGCTGAGAGCTTGCTATAATACTGAGGGGACCAAGAGTGTGTTACAACACTGAGGGGATTAAGAGAGAGCACCAAGAGAGCAAACCAAGAGAGCAGGTGTATAGAAACCTCAGAGGCTTTCTGAGACAGACATTAAATATACAGAGCAGATCAAGAAAAACTCCCAAATACTCAGACAGCCATAGCAAGGATTGTACTAAGATGCAAAGACACCACTGGCCTCATTTGAAGGAAGAGAAGGATAGGCACAAATGCAAGAATTCCTCCCACAACCTAAAAAGCAATATGGTAACACCAGAATCTGGCAGTCACACAACAGGAAGACTTGAGCATCCTAACCCAGAAGAAGTAGAAGAACATGACTTTAAATGTAACTTTATGAAAATGATGGAGACATTTAAAGAGAAAATGAAAAACTCCATTAAAGAAATAGAAGAGAAGACAAACTAAAAGTTGGAAGAAATTAATAAATCCCTCAAGAAACCCAAGAAAAACAAGGAAAAACAGTCAAACAGGTGAAGGAAACAGTTCAAGGCTTGAAGACTGAAATAGAGGTAAAAAAGAAATGGTGTAGGAGGTCCTCTCTATGTATTGCTTTCATTGGTTGAATAAAGAAACTGCGTTGGCCTTTTGATAGGGCAGGACTTAGATAGGTGGGGAAAAGAGAACGGAATGTTGGGAAGAAGGTAGTGTGGCAGGCACCATGTTTCTCCTGCCTGAGACCCGGTCATCCATGACCTCGTGGTGACATACAGATTATTAGAAATGGGTTAAATGAATATGTAAGAGTTAGCCAAGAAGAGGTTAGAACTAATGGGCCAGGCACTGTTTTAAATGAATACAGTTTCTGTGTAATTATTTCGGGGGTTAAGCTAGCCAGGCACTGGGAACATGACCTGCACTTCTACAATTTCCGTGTGGTTATTTTGGGTGTAAGCTAGCTGGGCAGTGGGACACAGCCAAGGGTGGTTGGGACAATAAGCAGCCTGCTCGCTCCTCATTACTACAAGTTGGCACCTCAATGAGATGGACTAAATCCACTTAAAAACCTGAGAGGTCTTAAAAAGGAGAAAGAGAGAGAGTTTAATGCAGCTTTTTGCTGTTTGCTGGGGCATGCCGCAGAGGGATTTCCTGACTCAGCAATAGCAGCGGGGAAAAAAAGCTGCACCATTTTAAAACGAGGCTTCCTGGGCCCTGCCACTGCTGCAAACTCCGGCTATGGAGCATTTGTGGGCCTGGATGTTTGTGTGCCCAGTCAGGGTCAGGAACAAAGTAACTAAGACCATACCTGTGGTTTGGCACCTGCCTGGGCAGGCAGCATGATCAGGTCTACTATGCATGCATAGGTGGGAGAGCATGGTAGATTTCTGCCGCCATATACAGAGATGTTTCTGCGCAGATTTGACTATAACTCAGATAAAAAGTGTTTATATGTTGTACACTCATTCTCTGGGTTCGACTGCTGAGCACAGCTCCTGAGTGGCAGCCCCAGAGCTAGCAGAAATGGTATGTCCACCATTTTGAAATTGGAGAGAGGTGGAGCCAACATCCAGAGCAGCTGCAACCAATCTGCTTAATGTTTTAAAAGCTCTTCAAGACAGTAAAAAATTAAAGACAACGCAATAGGACAGATTCAAACATAAAAGGCCTCTAAATGGGTCACACTGTTGAATAAAGGTACGTAATAGACTTAAAAGAGAAAAGAAATAAAGAGTATAGAGAGATGCTTTTAAAAAAGGGTAAAGTCTTTAAAGTGACAGAGTACAGATAGTTATAGATTAAAAAAATAAAAATAAGCCATGTAAAAATGGAAAATTCACATAATGTCTGGATTATGTATTTTATTGTGTTTTCTTTAAATTTTTTGACTGTGAAGGAGCTAAGTACAGAGAGACATCTCATTATATGGGCTGCCAAGCTAAACCAGCATGTATATTATTATAAAGCTATAATGATTTCAGAATTTGGGATATGATGCTTTGGAAAAGAGGTTCTTCTTTTGTTTTCACAGAGGATGAGACCCTGTGGATTCCTTCTAGGACAATATGGTATGATAGACCACACCCTCCTGAAAGGTCACTGTAAACACTGTCAGAAAATTATTTCACTCAACTGGTGACTGAGATGAACCTAGCACATAGGATACGCCATAAAAGAACCTGATTAACAGCACCACCGTACAGCATGAGGAAGTTTGGAGAGAAAAAACTACACCCATATTCCCAAATATTGTTTATAAATGTTCTTTTACATTTAAAGGGGGATATGATATAGATATGAATAATTTACATTAGCATAAATCTTGATTTATGGATACAAATTTAAGGTGAATTTTGTTATATATATGTATTTCTGATCTTGATTAAGGTATTGTGATTGTGTAGTTCTTTAAAAATGTAATGTATAATTAGGAAATGTAGGTTGTTAATGGATAATCATTGATAATAGTCAAGCTTGTAGTTATGTTAGTTAGATTTTCTAGATATATAGAGATATATTTCAGTTAGATAGACATTCTTCATATCTTTCAAAGATGACAGAATATGGCATTTAATGTTTTAATAACTTAGGGCGTTTCATGACAATGAGACAGCAGCACCAATCTACATCAAGAGGAAGATAGGCATCGAAGAGGCTCCTTATGGAGTTGATTAGCCATTTGGGCAAGAAACTGCTCTTGCCTGGACTGTTGCATACACTGGACACAAAGAACCTTCAGTGAGAGGACTGCTGAATTTGCCTAAAGGTGAGATAATGCTTTGGGGTTCCTGATTCATGAAAGAGTCTGTGAGACATTCTGCAGGATACAGAAGAAAGTGACTAAACTGTCTTTAAAATTTCCTGCTTCATGGAAAAGTCTGCTAAATACTGTGGGCCTGTAGGCTGAAGATGGATGCCCCAATGGTACAGAGGACTTTGGGTGGCTGTACAGGCAGTGAGATATCTCTGTCATTTCTAGAATTTTGGAAGTTGCTTACTTCTCATTTACTTACATAATATTATATCCTTCTGGAGTCTTTTATGGAGTTGAAGAATGGATAGTTATAATTATAATTTTCCTTAGTTATGATAAAAGATAAAGTAGATATAAATATAATAACTGTAATCCTTGCTTGATAATTTTGTTATATGTAATTTTACTATGTTAAAATAAAAGCCTTTTTTGTTTAAACAGAAAAGGGGAAATGAAATAAAATGGAAAAGAAAACACAAACCAAGGGATGTCTGGATATCAAAAATCTGGGTAAATGAATAGGAACTGAAGAGACAAGTACAATCAATAGAATAAAAGAGATAGAAGAAAGGATCTCAGGTGCTGAAGATACTATAGAGGAAATAGACTCATTGGTCAAAGAAAACATTAAATCCAACAAATCTTAACACAAAACATTCAGGATATCTGGGACACCATGAAAAGACCAAACTTAAGAATAATAGGGATAGAAGGAGAAGAACTCCAGCTCAAAGGCACAGAAAATATATTCAACAAAATTATAAAAGAAAACCTTCCCAATGTAAAGAAGGATATCCCTATAAAGGTACAAGAAGCTTACAGAACACCAAATAGACTGAATCAAAAAACCCATCCCACATAATAATCAAAACACAAAACATACAGAATAAAGAAAGAATATTAAGAGCTGCAAAGGCAAAAGGTCAAGTAACTTATAAAGGTAAACCTCTCAGAATTACACCCAACTTCTCCATGGAAACCATGAAAACCAGAAGGTCCTGGATAGATGTGCTGCAGAAACTAAGAGACAATGGATGCAAGCCCAGACTACTCTACCCAGGAAAGTTTTCTTCCACTATCAGTGGAGAAAACAAGATATTCCATGACAAAACAGATTTAAAAATTACGTATCCACAGACCGAGTCTTACATAAAGTATTAGAAGGAAAACCCCAACTCAAGGAAGCTAACTACACCCACAAAAAACACAGACATCTGATAACTTCCTGCCAGCATAACCCAAAGAAGAGAAACATACAAATACTACTACCGAAAAATAACTAGAGTTAACAACTACTGGTCATTAATATTGCTTAATATCAATTGACTCAATAGACCTATAAAAATACACAAGCTAAGAGAATGGATATAAAAATAGGATCCAGCCTTCTGCTGTTTACAAGAAACACACCTCAACCTCAAAGACAGACACTACCTCAGAGTAAAGTGCTAGGAAATTTTTTCCAACTAGCTAACAAAGTTGATTTCAAACTAAAATCAATCAGAAGAGATGGAAAAGGACACTTTATACTCACAACAGGAACAATTCATCAAGATAAAGTCTCAATCCTAAACATCTATGCTCTTAATACAAGAGTACCCACACATGTAAAAGAGACATTACTAAATCTTAAATCACACATCAAATCCCACACACTAATAGTAGGAGATTTCAACACTCCACTCTCCCCAACAGACAGGTCAATCAGGCAGAAGCTTAACAGAGAAATAAGAGAACCAACAGATGTAATGAATCAAATGGACTTAAAAAGACATCTATAGAACATTCCACCCAAACAGAAAAGAATATACCTTCTTCTCAGCACCTCATAAAACCTTTTCTAAAATTGATCACATACTCAGTAACAAAGCAAACCTCTACAGATACAAAAAATTGGAGTAACCCCCTGTGTTGTATCAGATCACAAGGGATCAAAGTTAGAATTTAACAAAAATACTACTCTCAGAAAGCCTACAAACTCAAGGAAATTGAACAGTCAACTACTGAACCACCCTTGTATCAAAGAAGAAATAAAAAAAATTAAAGTCTTCCCTGAATTCAATGAAAATGAAGGCACAACATATCCAAGCCTATGGGACACTAGGAAAGCAGTGCTAAGAGAAAAGTTCATAGCACTAAGTGACCACATAAAGAAAACAGAGAAAACTCACATTAGAGATTTAACAGCACACCTGAAAGCTCTAGAACAAAAAGAAGCAGACTCACACGGAAGGAGTAGAAGACAGGAAATAATCAAACTGAGGGCTCAAATCAACAAAATAGAAACAAAGAAAAGAATAAAAAGAGTCAATGAAACATAGGGCTGGTTCTTTGAGAAAATCAGCAAGCTTGACAAACAATTATCCAAACTAATCAAAAGGTAGAGAGAGAACATCCAAATTAACAAACTCAGAAATGAAAAGGGGGAAATAACAGTAGACACTGAAGAAATTCAGAGAATCATTAGGTCTTACTATAAAACCTGTACTCCACAAAATTGGAAAATGTAAAGGAAATGGACAAGTTTTTAGGTAGATACCATATACCAAAATTAAATCAAGACAAGGTGAGCAATTTAAATAGACCTATAAGCTGTGAGGAAATTGAAGCTGTCATCAAAATCCTCCCAACCAAAACTAGGCCAGGGCCACATGGTTTTAGTGCAGAATTCTACCAGAACTTTCAAGAAGAACTTATACCTATACACCTCAAAGTGTTCCACATAATAATAGAAACAGAAGGGAAACTGGCAAACTCTTTTTATGAGGCCACAGTTACCCTGATACCAAAACCACACAAAGATCCAACCAAGAAAGAGAATTACAGACCAATCTCACTCATGAACATGGATGTAAAACTTCTCAATAAAATACTGGCAAACTGAATCCAAGAACACATCAAAAAAATCAACAATCATGATTAAGTAGGCTTCATGTAAGAGATGCAGAGTCATTTATCCCATGAAATAAGGATGTCTCACTGAAGGATGAAGCCTTGTGTCCCTTTTGTAGGTTTATCCCCCCCATACGAAAATCTATCAATGTAATCCATCATATAAATAAGCTGAAAGAAAAAAACATATGATCACTTCATTAGATGCTGAAAAAGCATTATACATAATCCAACACACCTTCATGATAAAGGTCTGGGAGAGATCAGGGATACAAGGATCATGTCTAAATATAACAAAAGCAAAATACAGGAAGCTGACAGTTAACATCAAATTAAATGAAGAGAAACTCAAAGTGATTCCACTAAAATCATGAACAAGCAAGGCTGTACACTCTCTCCATATCTCTTCAACATATTTCTTGAAGTTTTAGCAATAGCAATAAGACAACAAAAGGAGATTCAGGGGATTCAAATTGGGAAGGAATAAGTTAAACTCTCATTATTTGCAGATGATATGGTAGTGTATATAAGTGACCACAAAAACTCTACCAGAGAACTCCTACAGCTGATAAATACCTTCAGTGATGTGGCAGGATACAAGATCAACTCAAAAAAAAAAAAAAACCAGTAGCCCCCCTATACAGAAAGTATAAAGAAGCTGAGAGGGAAATCACCCTCACAATAAACACAAATAACATACATATCTTGGGGTAACACTAACCAAGGAAGTGAAAGACCTATTTGACAAAAACATTAAGTCTTTGAAGAAAGAATGTTACAAGGAGAGGGTCCCCTGGTCTGTCCTGGCTGCCCGGCTAGCTTACACCTGAAATAATTACACAGAAACTGTATTAATTAAAGCACTACTTGGTCCATTAGCTCTAGTTTATTATTGGCTAATTCTTACATCTTAATTTAACTGATCTGTGTATTGGCACGTGACTGTGGCTTACCGGCAAGATTCTAACCAGTGTCCGTCTCAGGCAGGAGATCCATGGCATTTGTCACTCTGCCCTTCTTCCCAGTATTCAGTTCAGTCTACTCTGCCTACCTAAGTTTTGTCCTATCAACTAGGCCAAGGCAGTTTCTTTATTCATTATCCAATGAAAGCAACACACAAACAGAAGGAACTCCTACACCAAAAGAAATTGAGGAAGATACTAGAAAATGGAAAAATTTCCATGCTCTTGGATAGGAAGGATCAACATAGTAAAAATGGCAATCCTACCAAAAGCAATCTAGAGATTTAATGCAATCCCCATCAAAATCCCAACACTATTCTTCACAGACCTTGAAAGAACAATAATCAACTTTATAGGGAAAAACAAAAAGCCCAGGATAGCCAAAACACTTCTATACAATAAAAGAACTTCCACAGGCATTGCCATCCCTGACATCAAGCTCTATTACAGAGCTACAGTAATGAAAACAGCTTGGTATTGGCAGAAAAACAGAGACGTTGACCAATGGAATTGAATTCAAGACCCGGGTATTAATTCACATAACTATGAAGACCTAATTTTTGACAAAGAAGCTAAAATTATACAATGGAAAGAAGAAAGCATTTCTACAAATGGTCCTGATATAACTGGATATCAGCCTGTAGAAGAATGAAAACAGTTCCCAATCTATCGCCATGCACAAAACTCAAGTCCAAAAGATTAAAGACCTCAGAATCAATCTGACCTCATTGAACCTGAGAGAAGAAAAAGTGGGAAGTAGTTTTAAATGCATGGGCACAAGCAAACACTTCCTAAATATAACCCCAATAGCACAGACCCTACGAGCAACCATAAATAAATGGGACCTCCTGAAATTGAGAAGCTTCTGTAAAGCAAAGGATATAGTCTTTAAGAGAAAAAGGCAGCCTACTGAATGGGAGAAGATCTTCACCAACCCTACATCAGACAAGGGACTGACCTCCAAAATATGTAAATAACTCAAAAGAGTATAAATTAAAATTCTAAATAACCCCATTAAAAATGGGTTACTTGTGACATGAAGGGCCTGCCTTGTTGGGGTTTCTGTCCTGCCCAGTTCCCACAGCCATTAAGCCCCCAAAGAAATCACACACAGAGGTCTATATTAATGGTAAACTGATTGGCCCATTAGCTCAGGCTTCGTATTAGCTCTTATAACATATATTAAACCATTATTCTTATCTATGTTAGCCACATGGCTCAGTACCTTTTTCAGCAGGGCAGGTTACATTCTGCTTCTTCGGTGGTCTGGGCAGGACTGAGAGGAATGAGCTTCCTTCTTCCCAGAATACTCCTGGTTTCATTGCACCACCTCTACTTCCTGTCTGGTTTTCCAGCCTATACTTCCTGCCTGGTTACTGACCAATCACCATTTATTTAAAACATAATTGACAGATATAGAATTGTTCTCCCACACCACTTCCCCCTCTTCTTTTTGTAAACAAAGGAAAATAGCCATAGTCCATTTTTTGGGAATGTGGGCATAGTATTCCAGACTACTTCCAGCTGGTTGGGTGTGCTGATAATCTTATGAGGACCTAAAGAAAATCTAGAGTTGTGATCAAATCCTGACTGGAGTATCCTGTGAGGCTTGATCATCTCAAGCAGCATCTTGAATCTCTTATGGATGTAGAACTCAGACATCTGGGCCATTTGTTCCTACTGGAGATTTCTCAGGTAGTCTTCCTTGATCAAACCTTAGTTTTTCTTAACTCAGAATGAATCCACAGCCTCTCATTTCCTGTGGAAACATAAGCAAAATCTCTTCTCCAAAGTAACATACCTTTTGAGTTCAATTTTGAAGTCAAGGTATTTTCAAAATACCTTTCTTGGATTAATTCAGCAGCATTTATAAGCAAATATCTTTTAGCAGCTGTTGCTCTTTCCTCAGCATACAACCAATTCAAAGACAGCATAACACAGCATCAAGACTCTCTGTGTTTTCCATCTTTGTAGGGCTTTATTTTAAACTCTATTTCTTTTATTTTTAATTTTTGGCTTTTTGAGACAGGGTTTCTGTGTGTCTTTGTCCTGGAAATCACTGTAGACAAGGCTGTCCTTGAACTCACAGAAATCCCCGTTTCTGCCTCCCCAGTGCTGGGATTAGAGGCGTGTGTTACCACACCTTGAACTCACATAAATCTGTCTGCCTCTGCCTCCCAGGCATTGGGATTAAAGGTGTTTGCTACCATACCTTGAAGTCACAGAGGTCAGTCTATCTCTGTCTCCCAAGTGTTGGGATTAAAGGTGTGTATCACCACACCCAACTACTCTCTTTTTTTTATTTTTTTCAAGACTGCATATATTTTTAATACACTGTAAAACATTTAGAGGTTTTCTTCATCTGAATCTATCTTTACTGTGTATCTCTCTTTTTTGACCACATGAGTCTTTAATTTGCTAAGCAATATGGGTATGTTTAAAGCCGTGGCTTTGACAGCTAGATCCAGCCCATTTCATATTTTTCTGAGATTTCAGCCTCATGGTGTAGGTACTGGCTGTAGTCACGCTTATTGCCACAACTCTACAGTGTTTCAAGGTTCCTGCCAATAAGCAAACTGCAGCAGTGTGCTCACAAACCACACTCAAATGCTCTGTAGTCAGAGTGCCTGCCTGAAAGAGTCAGAATTTGCACTGACAGGACAGCCCAGAAAGCAGGCATTTTAAAATGGTGCAGCTTTTTTTCCTGCTATTGCTAAAAACCACAAAGCATGCGGTCAGCTTTTATAAACACCATTTAAGTGTTTTGTGGCAAGACCTCTTCAAGAGCTGCAGGGGTTTGCAGCTAAAGCTGAGTCAAGAAGCCTCTCTTAGATTAGAGTGCTTGCTTGCCCCTAGCAAGCAGAGCAGACCCGAGAAATTGCTGCTACCAAGAAAACATGCTTTACTCTAGTCTTTCCCAAGCTTTCTCAGGTTTTATGTTGATGCAGTTGTCCACGTGGGCACCATTCTGTAACATGAGGGCCAGCTTGTTGGGGTTTATGTCCTGCTCAGTCCCCCAGCCATTTAGTCCCAAAGAAAATCACACAGAGGGCCCCCCTGTTACAGAATGGCACCCACGTGGACAACTGCATCCACAAAAAGCCTGACAGAGCTTGGAAAGTTATTCTAGATAAAAATAAAAAGAGAGTAAAGCATGGCTTGTTGGTAGCAGCAATTCCTCGGATCTGCTCAGCCTGCTAGTGGGATGCGCTCTTATTTAAGAGAGGCTTCCTGACTCAGCTTTAGCTGTGAAACCTTCTGCAGCTCTTTAAGCCACAAAACACTTAAATGGTGTTGATAAAAAGCTGACCAAATGCTTTTTGGTTTTCAGCTGTAGGAGTAAAAAAGCTGTGCCATTTTAAAATGCCAGCTTTCTGGGCCATCCTGCCAGTGTGAACTCTGACTTTTTCAGGCAGGCTGTCTGAAAGTAGCATTTGAGTGTAGTTTTTGAGCAGAATGCTGTAGCTTGCTTGCTGGCAGGCACCTTGAAACGCCATAGAGTTGTGGCAATAAACATGGGCTACAGGCCTGTACCTCAGCCATAAGCTGGAATCTCAGAAAGCTAAGGAATGGGCTGGATCCAGTCATCAAAGACATGACTTTAATCCTATCAATATTGCTTAGTAAATTAAAGACTCATGTGGTCAGAAAAAGAGAGAGATATACAATAAAGATAAATTCAAAGATGAAGAATACCTCTAAATGTTTTACAGTGTGTTAAAAATATATGCAGTCTTGACAAAAAAGGTTAAAGTCCTTAAAATAAAAAAGAAAGAAAGAGAGTAGTTGGGTGTGGTGGTACATACATTTAGTCCCAACACTTGGGAGACAGAGGTAGATTGACCTCTGTGACTTCAAGGTGTGGTAGCACATACCTTTAATCCCAATGCCTGGGAGGCAGAGGCAGACAGATTTATGTGAGTTCAAGGTGTGGTAGCACACACCTTTAATCCCAGCACTGGGGAGGCAGAGACAGTCAGATCTCTGTGAGTTCAAGGACGGCCTGGTCTACAGAGTGAGTTCCAGGACAAAGATACACAAAAACCCTGTCTCAAAAAGCCAAAAATTAAAGATGTAAGAAATAGAGGTTAAAATAAAGCCACATAAAGATGATAAATACACAGACATTCTTGATACTATATATTATTATGCTCACTTTGAATTGTTTGTATGCTGAGGATGGAGCAACAGCTGCTAAAGATATTTGCTTATAAATGCTGCTGAATTAATCCTAGAAAGGTATTTTGAAAATACCTTGACTTCAAAATTGAACTCAAAAGGTATGTTACTTTGGAGAAGAGATTTTGCTTTTGTTTCCACAGGAAATGAGAGGCTGTGGATTCATTCTGAGTTAAGAAAAACTAAGGTTTGATCAAGGAAGACCACCTGAGAAATCTCCAGTAGAAACAGATGACCCAGATTACTGAGTTCTACATCCATAACAGATTCAAGATGCTGCTTGAGATGATCAAGCCTCACAGGATACTCCAGTCAGGATTTGATCACAACTCTAGATTTTCTTTAGGTCCTCATAAGATTATCAGCACACCCAACCAGCTGGAAGTATCCTGGAATACTATGTCCACATTCCCAAAAAATGGACGATGGATATTTTCCTTTGTTTAAAAAAAAACAGAGGGGGAAGTGGTACAGGAAAATTGTCTGTATTCTGTTAATTATATTTTAAATCAACACTGATAGGCTAATAGCCAGGCAGGAAGTATAGGTGAAAAAACCAGACAGAAAGTAGAGGTGGGGCAGTGAGAACAGGAGTATTCTGGGAAGAAGGAAGCTCTTTCCCCAGTCCTCCACAGACACTGAAGAAGCAGAATGTGACCTCCCCTGCTGAAAAAGGTACTGAGCCATGTGGCTAACATAGATAAGGATAATGGGTTAATATAAGCTACAAGAGCTAGTAAAAAGGCTGAGCTAATGGGCCAATCAGTTTTATAACTTATGTTGACCTTGTGTGTGATTCTTTGGGATCTAATGACTGAGGGACCTTGTCTGAGGACAGAAACCAACCAGGCCCTCATGTTACAGGTACTAAACTAAACAGGGAATTCTCAACAGAAGAATTTCAAATGGCCAAAAGATGCTTAAGAAAATGTTCAACTTCCTTAGCTATCAGTGCAATGCAAATCAAAACAGCTCTGAGATACCATCTTACACCTGTCAGAATGGCTAAGATCAAAAACACTAATGACAGATTATGGTGGAGAGGATGTTGAGTAAGGGGAACACTCATCCATTGCTGGTGGGATTGCAAACTTGTAAAACTACTTTGGCAATTGGTATGCTGGTTTTCAGAAAATTGGGAATCAACTTACCTCAGCATCCAGCAATACTACTCTTGGGAATATAGCCAAGAGATGCCCAATCATACTACAAAAGATTAGTTCAACTATGTTCATAGCAACATTATTTGTAATAACCAGAACCTGTAAACAACCTATATGCCTCTCAACCAAAGAATGGATAAAGAAAGTGTGGCACATTTACACATTAGAGTACTACCCAGTGGTAAAAAACAATGACATCTTGAATTTTTCCTGCAAATGGATTCAATTAGAAAACACTATCCTGAGTGAAGTAACCCAGAATGTGGTATGTACTCACTCATAAGGGAATACTAAGTATAAACAAAGGACACTGATCCTATAGTTCATGATCCTAGAGAAGCTAAGTAATAAGGTGAACCTAAAAGAAAACATATAGACCCACCTGGAAATTGGAAACAGACAAGATTGCCTGACAAAATTGGGAGCATGGGGCCAGGGTGTAGAAGGAAGGTGAAAAGGGGAAGAGGAGGGTAGAAGTGGAGGGTTGAGGAGAACTTGAGGGAATGGGATAGTCAATATGAAGGAAAGACAGACATGAGAGCAAGAAAGAGATACCTTAATTGAGGGAGCCATTATGGGGTTAGCAGGAAACCTGGCTCTAGAAAAATTCCCAGGTATCCACAAGGATGACCACAGCTAAGACCCTAAGCAATAGAGGAAGGGGGCCTGAACTGGCCTTGCCCTGTAGTCAGACTGATGATTATCTTAAATATCACCATATTACCTTTGTCCAACATCAGATGAAAACAGGCATAGACCCACATCAGAGCACTGGACTGAGCTCCCAAGGTCCATTTGAAGAATAGAAAAAATGAGAATATGAGCAAAGAGGTCAAGACCGTGAGGTTTCATCCACTGACACAGTTTACCTGAGCTAATGGGAGCTCACCAACTCAGCTGAGCTGGGAAAGAAGAAGTATAAAACCAAGCTAGTCCCTCTGAATGTGATTGACAGTTGTATGGCTGGGGCAGACTGAGGGGCCACTGGCAGTGGCACTAGGATTTATCTCTACTGCATGTACTGATTTTCTTGGATCCTATTCTCTTTGGATGGATACTTTGCTCAGCCTAGATGTAGTAGGGCGAGCCTTAGACCTTCCACAAAGCAAAGTGCCTTATGCTCTCTGAGGATTAGAGGGGGTGAGGTGGGAGTGTGTGTAGAGGGAATGGGAGGAGGGAATGAGTGGGAATTTTGATTGGTATTTTTTTAATATCTAATAAATTAAAAAAATTAAAAAGCACACACATTTAACAAGGACAAAAAAAGGAAAAAAGAAAGAAAATGGCTAAAGAAGGTCTTGTCAGGCAAATTGTAGTGGTTTAGTACCATGGGTTACAAATCACATACGTGGTCAGGAAACTTTGCCCTATTTCTTTTGAATTTTGACTTTGGACTTTCCACAGATTTAATGGTGTTGAGTGAAGCATTAGGACACATTTTAGAGCTTGGATGCAGCTTCATTTATTTGCTGGTCTGCTTCAGAGTGCTTATCTTTGGTTACCTAGCAACTAGTAACACAGGCCTAAGAGTAGGTGGCATCATTAAGGCCCTTCCTTGTGCTATAATGTTGAGCGAATGTGCATCAACCACAATCTTTGATGGTAATGTAGGTAATGTATTAATGTGAAAATAGATAACCTGTGATTTGGCTAATGAAACAATCATCCATTACCTGTATCTCTAATAATACAGATTGAATTTATTTTTAAAATTCACTGAGTAATATTCTGTGGTAATCTGAGAAGAAATAATTTGGTGGTGACTTGTTATAAACTAAAATAACTGTAACTTATTTCACATAGCAAATTTAAAGGAATATGTTCTCAGCAAGGAAGTTAACTGCCTGGTCTCAGTAGACAGGCTGCTCTTAAGATCTTGGAAACTTCTCTTCTCCTGGAGTTGCATTTTAATGATGCCTTGCTTCTCTTTTTGGTATTGAACCTTATTATGTTGGAGGATATGAATTATATTATTTTAAGAAAAGAAGTGTTATTTCTAAAAAGTTAAGGGTTGCTGAAATGTAGTTTTCATATTTAAAATTTTCATTCTGAGTAGTAGACTTGTTTCGTTACTTTTGTAAATGTCTAATGACAGTTTATAGCATTTGCCACTTACTGAATATCTCTGTGATGTTTGTTACTTTTGTCACCAGAATCATGTAATTAGAGTATTATTCTATGACTCTGTTGATAAAAAGCTGCAAAACCTCAAGTATATGTCATTAGAACTTCATTGTTAACTGTAAAATGTTTTATAACTAGGTATGAAACATAACTACACTTTCATTTTAAAAGAGAAAAATCAATTTGAATTTTTAGTACCTTGTTAGGTAACTCAGTTGGATCATATTAATACCCAAAATATGTTTATCATTTTAACACGACTATGAAAGATACTGAAGTCTCATGAATAAGATTCAGAGTTCATAAGCAATTTAGGATTTTTCTGAGAAATATAAGAAACATAAGAGTAATATAAAGTGAAGAATAATGGAACAGCAGGCAGACCTAGCAGGGATGATCTTATGCATGTCTTACATTTCTTCAAGGGAAAACATGATTTTGACTTCTCCAGAGCAACAGCTCCCAAACTTGTCCCATGGGTTAATCAAGAGCATCAGCATCATTTGACAACATTAAGAAAAGAAACAAATTATTGATCCTAAGTCCAATTTATTATCATACAAAAAAACACTAGGATGAGATCTGTATTTTCACAGATCTACAGGTAATTAAATCATGAAGAAGTTTGAGGAAAAACTCATTATGTCAGAGATGAACTGCCAAGTGTGGTAGCCACACATTGCTACATAATTTAATAAAAAATTGCTGGTTGTGACAAGATGTCTTGTAAGTAGACATATATACAGAGCCTGTGGTCAGATTAGATAGGACAGATGTGGAACAACCCCATCATCATAGAGCATTTTGTTTTGCAGCATTGCTACAGATGATGGGTATCTCAGTGAGAACTTTTTGCATAATTGAAGACTTAGTATGAGATATAGTCTGTTATTGTTGAATAATAATAAATGAAATAAGACACAGCAACACCTGAAAATTGCTTGTGATACACCACTCTTCCTGTCAAGTGCCAGGGAGCTCCTACTGGGTAACACTGGAGGGAAGACAATATGGATGGAGCTTTTCAGGGATTAGGAAAAGTGAAGGGGAAGAAAACTGTGTATATAAAACCCCGAAGATATGAATTTATAACACTGTTCTTTGAATGGGAGGAAATAGGGGAAAAGGAAAGTTTAAATAAGACTGACTCTTGAATGAGTGAGACAAAAAGAATGTCATTATCGATGACAAGAAAATAAGAGCTATAATAAGTAGATTATGGAAAAGTATATGGGTTTATATAAAGTTTTATTAATCTAGTTGCTTTTAAACTGTTCCAGAAACTTCTCTTTACCATACAGGCTTTATCCTTTTATTCTCCATAACTATCTACAAATTGTTAAAATAACTACTTTTAATGAAGAGACGGAACAGTCCCCCACTGTTTTTTATAAATGCTTTTCAAAGATTAAAGAAAGGAGGGAAGAAATTTTACCCATCGATTCATCTTGTGGGATGTGACAAAAACTCTCCTATTTTTTGCTATAGAATTATTTTTTCTAGTTTTAAGGTTTACAAAGGAAGAAAGCAGGCTGTAATGTCACTGAAAATTATAGTTTTCTCTCATGCAATTTGAACATGAGAGTTTGATTTTGTGATAAGACTGAAAATCCATTATTTTTTAAGTCAACTGGAAAATAATTTCCAGTTTTTTATAAAATCAAATATTTGGGGGGAATCCATTGCTGCTTAGAGAATGAAGCTGCTTAGTCTAGTTTTTATAATCTTACAATTTTCACAGCAGAGTATGTATAGTTTTACATATTACTTTGCTCATATCCTTGTAGATTAATTTTCTTTCCATTAGAATACTTTATTAAATAATGTTTAAAAATCACATGAGACTGTCTTATATGTTTGAGATTAATTCTTTTCAGGACTTCAATCAACACCATATGAGACATTATAATAAAGAAAGCAGCATTTTGTCAGGCATCTAACATCCAGAGTTGGATTATTTTAAAATACCATTTTGAATGTCATATAGATAAGGAACTTTGGTGGGTTAAAATTTCCTCACTTATAAACTTTGATAATTTTTTTTCTCCTGGATTTAGGAAAAAATCCAGCACAGATTTGCTTGACTTTGCTTTTTAGTTGTTGCTTAACAAAAAGCATTTCTTGTTGGTGGGAAAGTCAAATAGCACATAAATTGTTAAATAAGTAAAATAAAACATATGCCACACAATTTAAATGTCTATCTAATTTGTAGTGTTCCACTAGATACTTTTCTTGAGATCTTGAGACCTTGGGTAATATTCCAATGAAGAATTGTCGTACTGATAAAGACTAGAATTTAACTGGGAATGGTTGGCATGCTACTCAGTTATGATAGTTAGGGAGCAGAGTAGAAGGGAGGTACATATATCTATATAAACAGAAGTCAGCGACAGAGCTGTAGAAGTTTGTGTTGTGCAAGACTTATATACACACACGTATATAATGTATATATAGTTTATATACTGCATATAATACATAGTACCTTATATATACATATATGTGCATACAATACATAGCATATTACATATATACTAATATGTATATATGTGTGTGAGTATACAATATATATAGCACATTAGTATATTATTATACTATTATTAGTATATTATTATACAATATATACTAATGTGCTATATATTGTATACTCACATACATATATATACACACAGAATATATTCTGAATCTCTACACTGTGGAACTGATTTTGACAGACACATCCACAGGGGAAGACCTAGCAAGGTGACAAGGGCATTGTGTAAAGAGAATCATAAGGACTTAGTTAGGAATGAGTTGTTACACTAACTGTGCCACTTTATATTGGCAACTAGTTCCATGTCAGATACTGATTACGGAAACATAATGATCCCAGGCATTTCTAAGCAGGAGGGAGGCCCTCTAAGCAGTAAGTGGTTAATTGCTCTCATTTCCAGCCAGTCTTACTAGTTTTCTAGCTTAATGAAACTGGCTGTTCCTTAGGTACATTGTGTGTGTGTGTGTGTGTGTGTGTGTGTGTGTGTGTGCGTGCACGTGTGCATGTGCACGCATGCTAATCATAGGACCAGTGCCAGACACACGTATTAGGGTTCATTCAAAGTACTCATACTGTATACAAACTAGAGGATAAATGATGGATGTGTCTGGCAGAGGAGTGCTAAATCCCCTGGAATCCATTAAATGTCATGTTTAACACCTGAGTGCTTTGTCAGCAGCATCAACCTTTACATTTCTCTTTAGACTCTCAGATGGGATATCCTAGCATCCTGGCTGTTCTTGCCCATCCTTTTAACGGCACTGATTTCACGAGAACATGGCAAAAGTTTCCTGCTGGTCACAGACGGGCGTCTGCTATAAGGGAGCCAGACCCTGCTTGAGTTAATTGCTTCACTCCACCTATTGCCACAAATTATACTCATAATACATTGGCTGCATTTCTCACATTTTATTTATTTAAGACAAGCTTTATTGTTTCAAAGGAGAATTGAAGATAAAATTTAAAAATCATTTACAAAGTTTTCTGTATAAAATCTGTTTTAATTTCTATTAATGTGTCTGTTTTAATTTCTATCGTTATGCATATAGGTACCTGTATGGGTTGTGTGCATGCTACTTACATGCATGTGAAGATAGAGGACATCTCAGGTGTTTTCCCTCAGGTTCTGCACTTTATTTATTTGTTTGGTTTTTTATTATTTTATTGCAAAATAGGTTTTTTTCCCAAGCAGCATATTCTGAGTAGAGCCTTTCTTTCCCCACCCCCACCAGTTTCTTATCCCATTTCTTTACCACCAGGACTCACATCCTTTTTGT
This sequence comes from Ondatra zibethicus, assembly GCA_004026605.1. Lineage (NCBI taxonomy): Eukaryota > Metazoa > Chordata > Mammalia > Rodentia > Cricetidae > Ondatra > Ondatra zibethicus. Next base: position 27,459 of record PVIU01017490.1, read on the forward strand.
CTCTTTTTAGGAAAGAAATAGGCAACTAAGGAATAAAAATAAAATAAGATAAAACAAAAACAAACAAACCAGAATAGGACAAAACAAATAAACAGAAGAAAAAGAATCAAAGAAAAAAGCACAAGAAACACATGCAGACATATAAACACACATTTGCACACACAGGAATCTCATAAAAACACAAACAAAAGCCATATGTATGTAAAGGGCCTGTAAGGTGGAAAATAAATGCCCTCACACATTATGAGACAAAGAACCTTCAAAAATGTTCTTGGGTTCATTTTATGTTTGTCATCTACTACTAGGCATGGGGCCTGATCCTAGGAGTGGTTTGTTCCCCCAGTGACACTCCCTTGAAGAAAACAAAGTTTTTGTGTGCAAGTGGTAATCAATTAGAGATAGTTTTGTGTCATGTAATGGATCATGCTTCCTCTCCTCCCAGCTCTAGGGTCCTATCTAGTACAGATCAGTGAAAGCCCTGTGCATGCTTCCACAGTCTCTGTGAGTTCCTAAGTGCATCAGTCATACTCTGTTTAGAAATCTTTGTTTCCTTGGTGTCCACCATTCTTTCTGGCTCTTATACTTTTTCTACCCTCTCTTCCTCTGAGTTCCTTAAACTATAAGGGGTAGTGGTGGGATGATGTAGACAACCCATTTGGGGTTGAGTGTTTCAATGTCTCTTACTCTCTTCATATTCTCTGGCTGTGGGTTTCTGAATTTGTTCCCGTCTGCTTCAGGAGGAAGCTTCTCTGATGATGGCTGGGCAAGGCATGGATCTTTTAGTATAGCAGAGTGTGGTTAGGGATCATTTTATTCTATGTTCATTTAGCAGAGCAGTAGTATTTTGATGTAGAAGTTTCCTATAGAAATATTTAGAGTTTCTCATGTATACTATCATATATAAATAAAAATACTTTGACATCTTTCCATCCTATTTCTATCCCCTTGATCTCCTTCAGTTGTCTTATTTCTCTAGCTAAGACTTTAAGTTCTGTATTCAGTAGATATGGAGACCATGGGCAACCATGTCTTCTTCCTAGTTTAAATAGAAATGCTTTGAATTTCTGTCCATTCAGACTGATATTCATGCTGAATAATTTTATGTCAACTTGGAACAGACTAAAGTCATCTTAGAGGAGAGAACCTCAATTAAGAAAATGCCTCTATAAGATCAGGTTGTAAACAGGCCTGTGAGGCATTTTCTTAATTAGTGATTGATGGGGGAGGGTCTAAACCATATGGGTGGGGCCACCCCTGGACTGGTGGTCCTGGATTCTATAAGAAAATAGAGTGAGAAAGCCATGTTGAAAAGGCAGTAAGTAGTCTCTTCCAGAGCTTTTGCATCAGCTCCTACTTATAGGTTCCTGTCCTGTTTGAGTTCCTGTCCGAGTTCCTGTCCTGACTTGGTGTGATGATGAACAGTGCTGTGGAAGTGTAAGCCAAATAAACTCTTTCCTCTCCAAGCTTCCTTGGTCATGGTGTTTTGTCTCAGCAGTAGAAACCCTAAGACAATGTTGCCATGGTCTTACTATAAGGTTTCTTTATTATGTTGGTAGATATCTGTTATATTCCTAATCTCTCCAGGAATTTTTATAATGAGGAGTGTTGGAGTGTGAAAAGACATTAAAGAGATGCTCCTGTGGTTTTGTCTTGCTGTCTGTTTATATGGCAATTTTTGTACATTGAGCTTTCTTGCATCTCTGGAATGACACCTATTTTATCATGGTGAATGACCTTTACATTGTTTTCTTGGATTTGCTTTGCAATTATTTTATTGAGTATTTTTGCATTTGTGTTCATAAGGGAAATTGTCTGTAAATTTTTTCATTTTTGGGTCTTTACCTGGTTCAAATATCAGGACAAATGTGGCCTCATAAAAATGGACAATTTCCTTCTCTCTATGTATTGTGGAATAATTTGATGAGCATTGGCATAATTTTTTTTTTGGAAAGTCTGGTAGCATTCTGTACTACAAACAGCTGACCCTGGACTTTTCTTGGTTGTGACTTTTATGTATTGCTTCTCCTTCCCCAGGGATATAGGTTTGTCTAAACCGCTTATATTATTGTGATTTAACTTTGGTAGGTGGTATAAATTGAAGTAATTATCTATTTCCTTTAGATTTTTCAATTTGGTGGACTAGAAGTTTTTAGAGTTATGTCATTATGAGTTTCTGGGTTTCTGTAACTGTTGTTATGTCCCCCTTTTCATATCTAGTCTTATTAATTTGGATGTTCTCCCTTTCCCTCTTAGTTTTTTTGCCTAAGAGTTTGTCAGTCTCATTGATTTTTCTCAAAGAATCAAGTCTTTGTTTCATTGATCCTTTGTATTTTTGTTTTTATTTTACTTATTTATTTGTTGTTTATTTTGTTTTTTTAGACAGGGTTTCTTTATGCAACATCTCTGGCTGTCTTGGAACTTGCTTTGTAGATGAGGCTGTTCTCAAACTCCCTGAGACGGGCCTGCTTCTGCCTCCCAAGTGCTGGGATTAAAGGTATGTGTTTCTACTTTGTTAATTTTAGCCCCAAGTTTGAATATTTATTGCTGTCTACTCTTTTGGGGAATTACATCTTCTTTTTCTTCTAGATTCTTTTAGTTGTACTGTTTGGTTAATAATATTTTTCTAATTTTTATATATGGTCAATTAGTGCTATGAATTTGTCTCTTAGAAGGACTTTCATTGTGCCCCATAAGTTTGTGTTTATTGTGCATTTTCTTTTGATTCTAGAAAATCTTTAAATTTTTTATTAATTTTGTCTTGACCCATTTTTCATTCAGTAGTGAGTTGTTTCAATTTCCATGGGTTTGTAAGATTTCTGTTTTTGTTGTTGCTGTTGCTTTGTTTTTTTGTTGTAGTTGACATCCAGCTTTTATCTGTAGCACTCTAATTGGGTACATAGTGTTATTTCAACTTTTTTGTATCTTTTAAGATTTTCTTTGTGTCCAAGTATGTGGCCAATTTTGGAGAAAGTTCCATGAGGTGCAGTGAAGAAGTTATATTCTTTTGTATTTTGTGTGAAATGTTCTGTAGATATCTATAAGATTGTTTGGTTTATGATGTCTGTTAACTCCAGTATTTCTCTACTTAGTTTCTGTCTAGATAACCTGAATTGGTGAGAGTTGTGGAGTCAACTACTATCACTGTGTGAGTGTCAATGTATGATTGAGTCCATATTAGTGTTTTTATAAACTTAAGTGCCCTCTTATTTAGTACATAGAATTTTAGAATTGTAGGATTCTCCTGGTGGAATTTTCTTTTGATGAGCCTATAGTGTCTTCCTTATCGCTTCTTATTTGCTTTGGTTTGAAGTGAATTTTTTTCAGATATTAAAATGGCTATACCAGCTTCTTGAGAGTTACCAGTAGCAATGTTTGATGATTCTTGTCATTTTGCTTTCATGGTGTGACCTCCTCCCTTCACTGGTTTTGAAACTACTATTTATTTCTGGTATTTCCTTGGGTATGGTTAACTTTAACATCTCCAAGTTGAAGTTTTCCTTCTAGTACCTTCTGTAGGGATGGATATAACAATAGATACTACTAAATTTTGGTTTTATTGTGGAGTGTTTTATTTTCTCCATCTATTGTGATTGAAAGTTCTGCAGGATGTAGCAGTCCAGTCTGACTTCTGTGCCTCTTGGAGTCTATAGAACATCTGTCCAGGCCCTTTTAACTTTTATATTCTCCACTGAGAAATTAGGTGTTAATGTAATAGGAATGCCTTTTTATATTATTTTATCTTTTCCCCTTGTAGCTTTTAATATTCTCTCTTTATATTGGTTATTTTAATTATAATATGCTGAGAAGATTTTTGTTTCTGATCCTGTCTATCTGGTATTCTTTATGTTTGTTAGACACCTTCTAAAGGCACCTCCTTTAGGTTAGGGAAATTTTCTCCTATGATTTTGTTGAAAATATTTTCTCTGCTTTTGACCTAGGTTTCTTCTCCTTCTGTCTTTTAATGTATTTGTTCTTTCCATAGAGTCCCAGTCTCTATGATGTTTTATACTATCTTTTGTCTGTTGTTGTTTGTTTGTTTCTGATGTAACATTTTCTTTCATCAAAGGTTATAGTCCTTCTATCTTTTCTTCAAAGCCTGAGATTCTCTCATCCATTTTTTTTTCTACTGCTGGGATTTACCTCTGAGGTTCCTGTTCAAGATTCTAAACATTTTACTTCAAGTTTTCTCTTGGTTTACTTTTTCTTTATTGATTTCATTTCTACTTAGGTGTCTTCTACTGTTTTCTTTACTTCATTCCACCATTTCCTCCTTCCTTCCTTTCATTTTTTTGCACATAATTCATAAATGGATTTATTCATATTTTATTTAAGGACCTCTAAGATATGCATAACACTTATTTTGAAATCCTTACCTTGTGCTTCAGCTATGTTACAATATCCAGGACCTACTGTGATGGAGTTGCTGCGTTCTAGTGAGACATTGTTCTGGCTGCTATTGATTATGCTTCTATGCTTATGTCTAAACACGTGAGTTTGGAATGGTTCTAATTCTAGATGTTGATATCTGGTATTATCTTTGTTGTGTGGGTCTTCTATTCCTTGGTTTCTGTTGCCCTCTGTGGTTCTTAGGAGAATGTGGTTGCTGTGGTTTTCTTGGTAGTGAATGCTTTTGATGTCCTGTCAGGTGTGGATACTGCAGGTCCCAGATAGAATGTGTTTCCTGGTTTTGGGAGCAGACCTTAAAGAATGGTGTTGGGATAGAGAGGGGAGCTAAGCTGGTCCACAAAAGAGAGGGAAAGCATGGTTACCACTAGGATCTACATAAACCGCTGGGACGGGAACGAGCAGTAAGGCCATGCCGCAGTTGGTAGTCTGCTACAGAGCTGGGGGAATTGGACTTGGAGGAGAGGAGGGAGACTCCCTGGCCCGTGTGGAGAGCATATTTCTAGGGAATCTATTTATTTATATTTGAAACATGGTTTCTAACTAGCCTGGAATCCAGTGGGTTGCCTGGCTAGTGAGTCCCAGGGACCTGCAATCCATTAAGTAGGCTACCTGGCCAGTGAGCCCAGGGATCTGCCTGTCTCTCTGTCTCTGCCTCTGCAAGGTTGGATTTACAAGGATTTACCACCACACCTGGCTTTTTAAATGTGGCTTCTGGGGATCAAACTCAAGTTCTCAAGCTGGCAAAGCAAGCACTACCCCAAGTTAGCTGTCTCTACTTCCTTTAATTATAATCAATCAAGCTAATAAACACACTATTATATCTTCCTTAATAAAAACATTATTTGAATGTTATATAAAAAGGTATTATATATCACAATAGCCCTTCTTGAGTTCTTTCTTCTTCCAGTAATTTAATGTCTCTGGGCTTTGTTTTCTTACTCTTCAAATAGAAGTATTTGCATTCAATGATATACAAAGTTCTTATAAGTTCTGAGACAAATCCTGAAAGTTGAGGATAACTGGAGTACATTTCTGTTTTTTTCTGAAATTGAAGTCATGAAAAGTAGCTATCATGTTGCTTTTTAAAACATCCAGTGAACTCAGTGGGGTGAACAGACCATTGCAATAGTCTTGACATACAATGCAATTTATCTTCTGATATTTCTCAAGTGGCTGCCTTTCATTCTTCCATGCAGTGATTTTTCAGACATATAGTCTTTGAAGCAAGTGACGTTTTTCTAATTTTAAATAAGGTTAATCAGTCAAGTGAGTATTGATGAACAAGCATTTACTATAACCATGTCTCAGGGAAAGCCAATCTGTATCGAACATGTGTCATGCCTAAGAGATATCTTAATTAACCTGCTGCCACTGTCAATGAGAGTTCAATGTTGTTTCAAGAAAGTCCCACAAGCAAAAGCACATGACTTTTTTTCTATATTCACTGTTTGCACTGGTATTCCAGGAAAACGTTATCTTTTAATCTTTTATTTATCTTATCAAAACTCTGTAATTGATGGAGAACATTTAAATGTTTGCTTTCAATTCTTTGAAATGCTAGTACCTATAATGTTTAAATACTTTGCCATTAATACGTTAGAATATCAGAAGAAGAACAAAAGGCGGGGTGGACGCCCTGGTTTTGCTTTTGGAGGTGGCTGTAGCTGTCACTTCAGCTTTCATCCTGCAACACCTGCTTAGACATATTTTATTTTGTGTCCAATTTTTTTAGTTTATTTGAAAAATAACTGTAAGATGTAATATATTTTATTTAAAATATCACATTTGTTATAATTTGATCCTTTCTTAATATGACAGTATTTTAAAAATTAAAGAATAATAAAGACAGAAAATTGACAAAGTATACTAATATTAAGTACAGGGCTTACTAAGTTTTCCAGGTATACTACCCAGAATAAGTTATGAATCATTTCTTAGATTCATGAAGTTTCTTTAGTCTTGAACTATGCGTTTGGGGGTGGAGGATAACCACCACTATGATTACATACCTAATTAATTCTACAGAATTTTAAAACAATCAGATACAAAGATAAAATAGAAGTTTCCTCTTCCAGACTCTTGTCAAAAAGGGGGGTGGGAGAGTTGAAGAAGAAACATGAATAAATTGCCAGAGTTCAAAAGCAATTTCAAAGTTCCATACAGCAGTGAGTTTGATAATAGTTTCTTGAATTTGAAGTATTTGCTCTTTACTGGTATTAACACACTTGTAGTCATAATTTCCCTGCGACTTTGCTGTAAATTAAATGCTATTATCTTCATTGTACAAGTTGCCTGACCCCAGACCATGACTGTTAACGAAAAAGTCTGTGTTATGCTACTTTTCTGTTAGTAGATAGTAAGTTAAAACAAATTCAACAACTTAAACCAACCAATTTAATACTAACCATTTCCAGGAGGCAGGAACCTGAATTAAAACAATAGAAGTCTTCTGCTCTGATGTTTTTTCAGGTTGAAAAGTAAATGGCCTGAGAATTTCCCTAAAGCTAAACTCTTTGACTTTTAACAGAACTCAAGTTGGAGTGCTGGGGATGCTCACTTTTCTGAATAATGCACAATCAGCTGATTAGGAATCTTGGGATCCCTGCAAAATATCTTCAACAAAGTAGTGCAAAATTGTTGCAGGAGTAACATCTCACGACACTCAAATTCACCACTGTCTTCAAGAGTTAGAGATTATACAAGAGATGTATGCTCCTCCCGTCACAGTTCAGGAGCATCAGGCTAGACTATAAAAGATGAAACGAACATCTCTCCCACACTTTCTTTTCATTTCCTTCATTGTACCTTTGCCTTTTGCAAGAAGATGAAGAATTAATTATATGAATAATGACTATTTTAGCTAGCTGAAATTGTTACTTGTTGACTGCTTGTTATCCATTATGCAGTTTAAAAACTATGGCCATTCATGAGTTAAGGGTCATCTTAAAACTTCTAATCCCAGTACTTGGGAGGCAGAGGCAGGAGGATCTCTGTGAGTTTGAAGCCAGCCTGGTCTACAAGAGCGAGTTCCAGCACAACTGGGATGACACAGAGAAACCCTGGTCTCAAGGACACCAGAGAGAGAGAGAGAGAGAGAGAGAGAGAGAGAGAGAGAGAGAGATTAGTCCCTTTTTATAGACACAGAGGCTGAGGCTTGCAGAAATAAAGTGGGTATAAAACACAATAAACCACTCTATTTAGGTCTCATATATTTATGTTTTTATAGACTGTATTGCATACCTGAAAGTAGTTTGAACTAGATTTTAAGGATATGTAGAGTTCAAAAGTAATATAATCAGAATTACAGTAACAAACAAATGAATAACAAAAGCACAAAAGCAGAGGAACTGACTTGGCAAAGAGTCAGTCAGAACTGTTGTTTGACTAGTAGCATTCCTGATAGCTGAGCTCTACCTAGTGAATTTTGACTCTGCCTTGGAATATTACTATTGGCTGGTAATTTATTTTGCTAGCAAAGACTTATATTTCTAATCACTGTTCATGCCATATGGAAGTCTGTACTGTGTCATGTTAGGGATATACACATTCCCTACACAGAAGTTTTTCTTCTGGGTATTTGGGAGTGACTGCTTTGCAATTTTCTGAAGAAGAAAAGTCAATTTCACCAGGATGCATCACAGTGATTTTATCCCTTTGCTTGCTTGGAAATCTTAGTGTTGAATTTGTGACCCACCGATAATATATTCCTGACTTCATGATTAATATGAATTTCTTTAGAGCAAGGACTAACCTACTTTTAATGTATTTTATCTTTGTGAGCTGCCTTAAATTCTCTTTGAAAGCAGTCAGAGTATGAATACGCAAATACATGTATAAAATGTAGGCAGGCGGTTTTACAAGAAACACTGATGAATTCACTGATAGGCTTGGAGCTCTGAAATATGATTTCTTGATGTGCAGCTATCAGTCTTCCTAAGCAAAAGGGAACTGGAACCGTCAGTCATTAACTTGGCTTTTGCCGTTGTCAATAGGTCCCTCTGACAGTGCATTATAAAGCATCCAATCTGAGCCTACTGATACAGATTCAACTCTGCTCTCCCCATCTTTAACTTAAAAAGCAATTGAATGCAAATAAGGTAAAATGAGAGTTTTGAGATATTAAGATCCTTCAAAATTCCTTCTGAAGCTGCATCAGCTCAATGCAGATGAGGGTTGGCCTCCACAGACTCAGGAAATGGTGTACCAGCAGAGCCATGACTGTGACAACTAAAGCAGAGTGCGTTACACAGGATAACAGGTATAAACACTCTAGAAAAATGATGCTTTACTACTCTGTTATGAATATAATGTGAGAATTTTTGTGATGAGATGTTATTTGAAAAAGTTTGCGGCAACAACAACAAAAACTTAAGAGTATAACTTGGCAAAGCAAGTAAATTAAAACATCTAAGGGTATTAAAATTCCAGGAGAAATAAAAAAAATGGTATAGAAGCTAGCTAAAGGATAATCTAATTTTAATAAATGGAAGAATAGCACTGAGAATTTGGAAGGGGCAAATGTGCTAGGGTGCAATGAAGACTCCAGTATATTTGAAGGGAGTGGCCAATGGTACACACATTAGATGCAGAACGAGGAAAAAAGCAAGACAGTAAAAAAGCATTAATCTAGAGGTACAAAACTTGCTGAAAGTTACCAATCACATGCATATTTGATGTATGTGATGATAAGGTGAATTTTGGTGTAGCAGAATATTGAATTGGAACAGTAACAAGATGCATATTGTGCAAAATCAAAGAAACTCAGTGAAACCAACAATTTCTAATTTTTATAGATTTAAAAATGTTCATTGGTTATAAAAAAAAAAAACCAGACCACTTGTTCAATCATCTTCATGATGCTGATCAATCTGGGTACCATCTATATTCCAGGAAGTACCTGTATTAGTTTTTTTTCTGAGTACATTATTAAATTGATACAACTTTAGTGAATTTAGACAAAAATTTTTTTCGTATGTCATACAGTCACAATTCTAATTTGTTTTATTCATCTGAAATCAAAAAGTTGTCTTCCTTGCCTAGTCACCTTCTTTTAGATTTTAGCATTCTTCTGCATGACTGTATTTGTGTATGCGTATATGTATCTCTGATTCTTTCATATATGTGTGTGTGTGTGCGTGCATGCACACGCACTGATATATAGGAATATATATGCATATATGAATGCGTATGTATATATACATATATGTTACAGTATTTAGGGCTACCCTTGGAATGACTAGCTGTGTTCAGCCTGTGATCTGTAGGCTGCATGTATCCTAAGACAGCTCTGAATTTTACCCAACACACTTGAGAGCTAAAGCAGAAAGTGGAGTGAGGATCTGTAAATGGGACACTTCCTCAGCAAGACGTCATGTCCTCAAGGTTCTGAAACCTCGCCAAATAGCACCACTAACTAGGGATCAAGTGCTCAAATTCGTGAGCCAGTAGAGGTAATTTCTCATCAAACCAACGCATTTCACATCAGTTCCTGTCTGCAGACTAGGAGGGAAAGGCTGACTGGAGTTAAACTTGCTGATTCCTGCTTGATCTTCATCTAGCCTATGCATCTCTACCAAGAAACTGGAGCTGAAAGATTTAGATTTTGTTCCTGCTTTGTCTCATCACACTTCCCTATGCAAGACAGGTCAGGTCATTAATTGGAAGTTTGCTTTAATATATAAGCTAAGTTCATTTAATTAATTAACCTCTTGTAGGCTTTCTAGATGTGTAACATGATTAATAAAAACTCAGAGACAATTGGGTTTAACCTGAAAGTCAGAAAAGCAAAACAGTCAGTCACTGGCTCTTACCTCTACCTCAGCCTGAAATGATGATCCCGCCTCCAGGATCCTCTAAATGAGACTGTGTCTGAAACCTATCTCCTCCCATTTTATATTCCTCACTAGTGCTGGAATTAAAGGAATGCACCACTATTGCCTCGTTTCTAAGGCAAACTAGTGTGGCTACTGGAATTAAAGGCGTGTGCCACCACTGCTTGGTCTGTAAGGCTGACCAGGGTGTTTTACTCTCTGATTTTCAGACAAGTTTTATTTATTAAAATACAAATTAAAAATAACTACATAGATGCATCATTTTTATGGTAAAAAAAATCAAAAATGTGTTTTAACCATAATAGATTGAGAAGCAATTTTGCAATTTATAAACAGAGACTAGAGTATCATAGATATATTGTGTATAAATTTCCTTCAATGACATTAGCAGTTTTGTTCAGAAGAGCAGTTCTGTAGCCTTATAATTATTTCTAGACTGGGCAAAATAAATGGAAACACTTATCATGCCTACCCAGAACTTTTGACATACTGACATAATTGTGACTTGAATGAGAAGTTCTTAGAAGTAATTACCATCTCTAACTTTAAGACCCATGGCTGTTAGACCAATTCATTAACAATTTTATGATTAGTAATATTCTAAGTCAAGAAAGAATGTTGAGCAATTTAAAATGAAAGTGGAAAAATCAATGTGTTTTGAGCAAAGATTTCTTAAGTACAACTAGAAAATCCTGGTGATCTGCCTAATTATGGTGTTTCAGAACAGATTTCAGTGTCACAATAGAAAACACAAATTTGTTATCAAGCTCTATGTTTTCAGATAAAGAGTTCATTTTAATATTTCCATATATTTTGAAAAGTAACAGACTTTAAAAGTAGTCATAATCTGTATTGATAATTTATAGAGTATTTATGTTCTATTAAAGACAAGTATATTTAACAATATGTCAGTGTCAACTCCAGAGACATACCAAGACCAAGTTTGGGATACAACCATCTTTCATCAGAGACTAAATGATAGAATAAAGGTTATAATCATTAGCTTTACAGATTCCTTCAAACTGGTAAGGGTGAATACCTTGCACTGTAGCAACTAATTATAAGGTGGTCATAAACTGAAGAACTGATCATTGTTAAGCAGAACAAAGTTCTTTCAATTTAACCTTACCTCTGACACATGAAATTGGACAGCTTGTTATAAAGTATAATTAAAAAATCATTTAGTTTGTGTTTTATGTATTATTTACGTGCTTCTCAGGTTAGGCTACAGGATGGAGCAATTCAGTCATTGCAGCATCCCTAGCTACTATGATTTTTGAGACAGTGTAGAGTCAGAGGTTCTCAACCTTCCTAATGCTGTGACCCTTTGATATAGTTCCCCATGTTGTGGTAATCCCAAACAGAAAATTGTTTTCATTGCTACTTTGTAATTGCAACTTTTCTGGTGTTTAAAGCAGTAATATAAATATCTGTGTTTTCTGATAGTCTTAGAAATGGTGAAAGTGCCATTTGGTCATGATTCTCAGGTTGAGAAATGCTGGTATAAAGGAAGGACTTTGCTTTAGAATCATTGGTTTAAAGATCTTCAAACAATCCCACTCGTTGCTTTTCCAAAATCACAAGTGCTTTCAACTATAATTCCAAAGCAAGGTATGAAATGAGATATATTGCTTACAAAGGCAAAGTTACTTTACACTTTTGAATTGTATTGTTTTCTTGAAGTAGGAAGTAAGAAAGCAATAGAGAGCCAATCATGGTCATAGCTGCATCGTTGACTCTCAGAATTCCTTATGCTGTGATACATACATAGTCATGATTTTTTTTTACTGTAATGGTATTTATTATTCTTTTGTCATTTAAATTGTAGCAGAGTGAAGTGTATCAGATAGTATATAGTTCAAATATCACAGTTGTTGTCAAATGGCATGAGGGAGATCTTGGTGGATCCCATGGTGGGTGAGGACCGTGGGCAGGAGATAAATACACCATGCAGACAGAGCTTGACTGTGGGGCTTATTGAGATGAGGGTAGAAGGGAGGGAAGGGGGAGAGAGAGAGAGAGAGAGAGAGAGAGAGAGAGAGAAAGGAAGAAGAGGAGGAGGAGGAGGAAGAGGAGAAGGAGTAAAGAAGAGGAAGAGAAGAAGCAGGAAAAGTCCTTCTTTCCCTTTCAGAAGAGCAGTAGGAAGAAGAGATGGGGAAGTAGGTGGAGCTTTTCTCTTAAAGGGACCTTTGCACCTTTCTACAGATTAGGAATCTGGCCTGGCTAGGACACAGCCTGGATGCATCCTGCTAGATGACAGCTGTCATAATGCCTAAATCCTAACAACAGTGTCTTATTACTTCCTAAGATGCTATTTATTATACCACCAAAACAGATATTTATTTTGAATATTTGCAATATTTATGCATTTGAAATACAATTTTGATGAGAAATCCATAAATATTTAAAAGATGCTTTTGGACAAATCGAAAAGTTCACTGATTCTCAGAGCTTGCCAAGCATGATAAAAACACTCATAGTCTCTAATCTCAAGCAGTGGAAATGCCACCCTTCTAAAGCATGCAATGCAACAAAAGGCCGCTCAACAGCATTGTGTTTATTATAAAAATTAGATCCACCTAACACTACACTGACAATATATAAATTGGAAGCAAAACTCCTAAAACCAGACAATTCACTGAGAGTAACAATTTTTTACAGAAGGAGCTTGAAGACAATACAGCATCGAGTTGCATATTAATGACCGCAGCACTACAGACAAGGGGAAAAATGCTAAAGTGAACAAATTGAAGCAATAAAACTCAGTTGGATTAGTGATGGAATTTTTGAATGAGAGTATCTGATAACCCAATGGTATGAACGATAATGAATTGAAACTAATATAAATTGAAATGCAATTATACTTTATTTCAGCTGATAATAGAAGATTAGGGGTACATTCAACTCTTCTCCATTTCTTCAAATCATTGTTAAAAACACAATGCTGAAGTTAATTTTTACACATTTTCTAAATGTAGAGGGAATGAACGAACCATACGTTTTTCTTTTGAAATCTCTTCCTTAGCTTTGCAGTAACCACATGTAGGAGAGTGTCCCTTTTCACTTCTGCCTTATTCTCTGCTATGGATGCCTGAGGCTCAAACCAAGGCCATTTGTACAGGTGTCATGGAGGTGCTAATACTTAGTGTTGATCAGTATGACACATTGTCAGCATCAGTTTTGGGATTTAACTGTGCTTGGTTTTAGGATTTCATAGCTTAATGAGATTGACATTCAGATTTTAAGTATTTCAGGTCTATTGGGATAGGCAGATAAATCAAGTTAATATAATGCAATAAAATTTGGATGAGTGATAAACAGCATCCATTGCCCAACCTGTTCAGGTTGAGGAAGAGTTTGTAGGGAGCCTTTTCTTCAATTCCTGTGTTATAAGTTGTGAATGTCTTGAATTTCCATAATTTTTAAAATTTATTTTGTGAGATTATAATATATCACATGTGTGTTATTTTAAATATAACTGGTGACCATAATTCACTGGTAGCGACACTATGGGTAGGTGTGGTTTGTTTGAGTAGGTTTGGGTTGGTTGGAGGAAGTCTGTCACTCTGCGGGTGGGTCTTGAGGTCTCATGAATGCATGAGCCAGGGCTGGCATCTCAGTTCACTTCTTGTTGCCTGCAGATCAAAATGTAGGACTCTCAACTTCTCCAACACCATGTTTGCCAATACACTGCCATGTCCTGCCATGATGGTAATGGGCTAAATCTCTGAACTATTTGGCACCCTGATTAAATGTTTTCCTTTGTAATATTTGCTGTGGTCTTTGTGTCTCTTCGCAGCAATAGAAACTCTAAGACACAATTCTTATTTCTTTCACTAAACCTTATCATATACCACCTCCCAAATATCTTTCAAATTCATAGCCTTTTTTCTTTCTTTTTTTTTTAAATTTATTTATTTATTTATTTTTTCCATACATTGTTTTGTTTTATTTTTTCCATTCAAGAACATAATTAAAGAAATAAAATTTTTTTTCCTTTCTTCACCTTCTCCAGGTCCCCTCCCACTACCCCCCCACCCCTCCTCCCTCCCCCTTCTTCCTTG
>PVIU01017491.1:0-41795 GCA_004026605.1 Ondatra zibethicus
GAGGGAGAAGGGTGAAGGGGAGAAGAGGAGAGAGAGAGAAGGGTGGAGAGAGAAGCAGAAGCTGCCTCTCTGAGAGGAAGACGGAAAAAGAGAGAGAGCTCAGGCTGGAAGCTGAAGATCAGCCTGCCTCAGCGGATGGGGGAGGAAGTGGGCGTGGCTTGTCTCTTAAAGAGACAGATCATTACACTGACCCCGCACTGCATCGGTGTGCGAGATGAGGTCCCTATCGCGATTAGTACTACAGGATTAACTTTGCTTTCGCATTTTGGTGAGTCTGTGTCTCTGGTGGTCTTCTTGGGGTCTCCGCGACACAGGTACTACAACCCTATCTCAGAGGTGCCCAGAGAGTGCTAGCTCAAAAGATGCCTGAAAAACCATAAACTCCAATTTGTACTCTCTGCCTCCTGTATAACGTTTGATTATAAGAAGGAATTTGTAGCCCTCCCTCGCGGCTACAGGGTCAAATAATTAGAAGCCTTTCTGTACCCACGGTGTTTTTGAATAAAGATGTTTCTGGTTTTATAGACTTCGGTGGTCTGTCCCCGTTATTTATACAATTCCAGGACCCAAGAAAAGCTTGGTTTGCCCACACTTGCTAGAACTTAAAGCTTTGAGGGGTGGGAGGCACGACTGTGAGATTCCCCGAGTGTGGTCTTTCACTAGCAGTGACCACCGCCAGTGGCCTTGGTGGACCTCCAGGTGGAGGGTTGGTGATCTCCACTTTGCATCCTAGAGACCTGTAGAGGAGCGGTAGGACTCCCTTGATGTCTTTCAGGTCCTTCTGAGGGTGGTCTCAGCCAGTCTAGGTCCTGGACACTGTCCAAGGTGCTGGGAGTCCGGACCTGGAGACTCGCACCTCCTGTGCTCTCCTCCGACCGCTGTGGTTGCGGCACTCTGGGAAACCCTGGTGAGAATTCGAGTGAGATTCCGAGGGCCGTGGGCGCGCCGCGGCTGTAGTGGCCTCCCGGAAGGCAAGCTAGGCAGGCGCCAACGGGCGGGGAATTCGCGCTAGGCAGAGCGCCAGGGAGGCAAAGGGGCGGCGCCGGGCCCGTGATTCCGCACCGGAGCGCCAGAGACTGCGGGGCAGCGCGGGCGCACGGGAGCTGTAGGTGCGAACCAGAGGCTTTCAGGCTCCTGGCGGCGGTGCGGGGCTGGGAGCGGGAAGCAAGTCCCGGGCTGTGATGTGAGGACTAGGATGCGGGATGCGGGTCTCAGGGACGCCAAGGGTCCCCAGGGACGGGGATGCAAGGCTCTACTGGGCAGGGTGAGGGTGTCACGGGCCAAGGGTCCTAGGGCGGAGACCCGCGGAGCTTCAGATGCCGGTTCGCTGGGCGCTGGTTCTGCTAGGGGAGCTGGGTCGGGTGATGCATGGCCCCTGAGGTCACATTGCCGGAATGGTGCCGGCGTCCAGATGCGCCGGCGCCCAGCTGCCACTTCCTCCCTTTTCCAAGTTTCGGTTTCGGGTTCAGCCCGACCCTGCGGCTTCGACTCTATCAACTCTCGGGCTGTGGGCCACTAGGTCTGCCCTGCTCCCCAGCCAGTGCCCTCGCCCTGCCCAACCCCGCCAGAGAGCTCAAAGCGGTCCCGGGTCTGCATCTCTGCCCCAGAATCCACCCTCACCAACTGCAGCCAGAACTTTTAGTAGCCAGGCCCTGCCCGGGGCGCTGATCTTCCTCCGGGTCAAGGCTGGGGTCAGGAGGCTGGGGAGGCTCCCTGTCGCTGAAGTCGCAGCTAGCAGTGAGCGGTGCGAACGCGATTGTCCGATTGACCGGTCCAAACCCATCTGCTTTTCTTAGTCTAGTCTCAGGGCGAAGAACCGGGAAAGAGCCTCTTGCTGGCTGAGCGGAGAGGCGTTGATGCTGGCTGCTCGCTTCTGCGGGGCTGTCGCTAGTCTTAGCTGAGCAGCACTGGAGAACTGACTTTAGGTGTTTTGGCTCGGGATACACCACCCCAAAAATGTGGTAGGAGATAACTTACCACCCCAAAATACACTTTTTAGGCGTGGTTTCAATTCTGAGAAATTCATGGTTTGAGAAGCAGAATTTTCCTTTTCTTTTTCTTCTTGGCTTTTCGAGATCGGGTTTCTCTGTGTTTCCCTGACTCTGTCCTGGAACTCACTCTGTAGACTAGGCTGGTCTCAAAGTTAGAGATCTGCCTGCTTTTGCCTCTGGAGTGCTGGGATTAAAAGCCTTTGGTGCCCACCACCGGCCACTACCTCCAGGTGAGAAGCCAAACTTTTGTAAAAGAAATTTCCATCTATCTAGGAAGAACAGCGGGTTGAGGCAGACAGCATTGGTTACCTGTGGAAACACTTGCACAGTACCAACACCTTGTCTAGCTCCCAAACCCTCAGGACCCTGTGGTCCCAGCCCCAAGCCTCTGCTTTTTCCCTTAGTTCTGGTTGGCCTTAAAACCTCCAGCCTGAATTCTTCTCCACTCTTAGTTTGTGGGATTCCCTCAAACACAAACATACATAGTTGCATTATTTTATTTTTATTTTTTGAGACAGGGTTTTGCTATGTAGCTTTAGAACCTGTCCTGGAAGTTGCCCTGTAGACCAGGCTGGCTTGGAACTCACAGAGTCTCTGCTGCCTCCAGAGGGCTGGGATTAAAGGCGAGCCCCTACCCCACACCCCACCCCCACACAAACACAGTTGCAGTCTTTGGTTGCTTTTTTGTTTGTTTGTTGTTTTGTTTTTCAAGACAGGGTTTCTCTGTAGCTTTGGAGCCTGGCCTGGCCTCGAACTCACAGAGATCCACGTGCTTTTGCCTCCCAAATGCTGGGATTAAAGACCTTCACCAGCACAGCCAGGCTTGTTTTGGCTTTAAGAAAGAGTCCTTTGTAACCCTGTCAGGCCTTGAACTACTAATTGTACCATCTCTGCCTCCCAGGGACTGGGATTACCAGGACATTACTCTACACCCAAATTTGTGCACCCCCTATTTAGTGTACAGGCTAAACAAAGCATCTAGAATCACAGGTCTAACTGTGATCAAGGCAAAGGTGGCGGCCAGGACAGGGGCTGGGAGGAGGGAGGGGCCAGCAGCAAGCCCAGGAGGGAGATGTGGAGTTGGAGCCCACTGGGTTGGCGCCTGCCCCTTCAGGGTAGACAATGGCAGCCATCCGTGAGGGGTGACAGTAATTGGTGTGCTTGGATTTCTTCCCTTGAGTCACAGGCTCACAGGTCAAGGCCAAGAGCAGAGGGGCTGGTCCCCTTGCCCTTCCGGAGTGACCTGGAGTCAGGGTTCCCACCCTATCCGTGGTCCAGACTACCCGCGACCTAATTTACCCTGGTTTGGAGCCCTTTGCTAGGAGCCCTGAGCAGACCTGGGCTCCTGCTCTCCAAACTGCTCTCCCACAAGGCCTCCCACCCTCACCTTCAGTTGCCTGGGGGGGGGTTGTGTGTGAAGGACACAGCAGCAGGGCAGACATTCTCAGGTGGCTGCCAACCTGGACTTACGTCCAGGTCCTCAGCTGGCCCATACTCTGCAGAGCCCGCTTTCCTTCAGTCTCCTTCCTCTTCACAGCCTCCTTTGAGCTTCTTGAGCTATGGTGGTGGACAATGGAGTGGGGGAGGGGCAGCAGGGGGTTGTGACTTCCTGCTTGAGGGAGGAGCTGGATAGGGAGGTCTGGGGCTGGGTTTCGATTACCAGAACCTTCCAGGTCCCAACACTTCACTTTCCTAGAAAATGAAACTGAAGTCACGTGACAAGGCTGAGCTTTATATTGTGCTGCCCTAGCCTCACGGCTCTCTGTCCTGCAGGGCTGCGGATGACAGCATGGAGTGTCCTCGCTGCAGGCATGTATCCCGAGAGGAGTCACCCAGGTTCTGCAGCCAGTGTGGACAGAAGCTGTCTCCTGCAGCTGCTGTGCAAGGTGAGGTGGGGAGCGCACAGTGGGACTCCAGGATGGAGTAGGGTCCCTTCCTTCTCTGGTGGGCACTGGTGGCCGAGCTTTCCTGAGAACTTGTATTTTCCTCAGAGCAGGCTGCTCTGCCTCCGGCTACAGGTGCCTACCACTTTAAAAGAAAAGTTGGTTTTGGTTTCAGTTCTTGGTGAGAGCCTTCCCCAGGAAAGAGCAGCCACTGGTGAGACTGGGACCCTGAGGATGGAAGCCTTGTCCAGCACTATGTGGAGGTAGAGGGAGGGTGTTCAAAGTTCAGGGGTGACCGTGAAGCATCACTGTCACCGAACTTGGGAGTCACAACCTGTGCCCAAGCCAGGTCCTGCCACCCACCCATCCTCAATAAGCCAATGAAAAGAACCAAATTGCAAGTGGAAAGCAAAGGGGCTGGAGAGATGGCTTAGCAGTTAAGGGCACCCAGGCTGGGTTCCCAGAACCCACAAAGTGGCTTACAGCCCCTGGTGACTCCTGTTCCAGAAGATCTGATGGCCTCCACTGATCTCCACAGGGACCAGGCACACCTGTGACAAACAGACATACATGCAGGCAAACCATTCATACAAAAAAATGTATAATTTTATGCCGGGTGTTGGTGGTTCATGACTTTAATCCTAGCACTTAGCAGGTAGAGGCAGGCGGATCTCTGTGAGTTTGAGGTTTGCCTGATCTACAGAGCTAGTTTCAGGACAGTTAGGGCTGTTACACCAAAAAACCCTGTTTCAGAAAACCAAAAACCAAACAAACAACACACACACACACACACACACATTTTTAAAATGTTTAAAGAGAAAGTAAAGAGGCAGAAAAAGGGGATTCATTCAATGTGGCCACACTGGTAAGAGGGAACTCACCCAGTTGCATAGTCAGAATCTGAACCCTGTGCAGCTTGTGCCTGTGGTTCAGGTCTTGCTGGCCTCAGTGTGGAGGGAACCTCGGGGTGCTGCTGTGGCTCCTTGGAGGAGTCCTTTCTC
The DNA here is from genome assembly GCA_004026605.1 of Ondatra zibethicus. Classification (NCBI taxonomy): domain Eukaryota; kingdom Metazoa; phylum Chordata; class Mammalia; order Rodentia; family Cricetidae; genus Ondatra; species Ondatra zibethicus. The sequence goes on from PVIU01017491.1 coordinate 4,876, forward strand.
ACAGGTTTGCAGATGGCTGGTAAATAGCTAAATATTATTATGAAGTTGTGGGACAAGTTCACATTTATCTTCCGCGATCTGGTTGTCACCCTGTTCTTTGTTCTTTTATTTTGGGTGAGCATATTGACAGAGTATGCGAGCAACCAATGCACTTGCCAGAAGGATTGGGGGGGCAAGATGTATCTGAGAGCAAGGGTGTGTGGCATTTCTGCAACATGCCATCATGGCTTCTCATGCTTGACTCCTTGCCAGGCTGTTCTGGCAGGTGGGGAGTGTGGCAGAGAAAGGGGCAGGAACTTTTGTCTGCCCAGGTAGAAAGGGCAGCTGAACCTGGCTTGGTCACTGACCTTACATCCTCCTACAGGGCTGTTACTGTCTGCCAGATTGGAAACTGAAACCAAGGTGTGCACAGTTTAGGGCAAAGTGCTAGCGAGGGTGCCGGAAGGCTGGATTCATCCTCAGCACAGCATGGTCAGAAAGAAGGAAACAGAAACAGAAACAGCTCCCTTCCTCCTTGCCAGCGCAGGCATCCAAGGCTGGGGCAGCCTGCACGGACATGGCAGCGAGGGACCTTTAGCTGGCTAGATCCCGGGGGCTGAGATACCAGTGCTTTCTGTCCAGAGGCTCCCAGATGTCTGGGCTTGGAGGGGGAGCTATGGATGAAGATGGGTTTCCTGTGGGGTCCCTAATGGTGCAGAAATGTCTTTGTGAGGGTAAGGGCTTCAAGTGCTGTGTGTCTGCGGTTGTCTATGGGCTGCAGGGGTGTGGGCGTCCTGTGAGATTTCTTCAGAATGTAAGGTCCCCACACCTCCCCTCTTCCGAGTCCCCAGGATCCAAGTAGGAGTTGTGCTTGGATACTGGAATAACTGGATGGCTCCCTTGAGGGTGGGAGTGAATTGCTGGGCAGTGAGGGCTTTTTTGTTGTTCGTTTGTTTTTAATATATTTACTTTTATTTCATTTGCATTGGCATTTTGCCTGCATGTGTTTATGTGAGGGTGTCAGATCTTGGAGACAGAGACTGTTATTAGTTGCCATGTGGGTGCTGGGAATTTAACCCGGGTTCTCTGGAAGAGCAGTCAGTGCTCTTAACCATTGAGCCATCGCTCCAGTTCAAGCAGTAGTTTCTTTTTTGGGGGGTGGTGGTGGGAGTTTGAGACAGGAGAAATCTCCTGTGTAGTTTTTTTTTTTAAGATTTATTTATTTATTATGTATACAGTATTTTGTCTGCATGTGTGCCTACAGACCAGAAGAGGGCACCAGATCTCATTACAGATAGTTCTGAGCCACCATGTGGTTGCTGGGAATTGAACTCAGGACCTCTGGAAGAGCAGTCAGTGTTCTTAACCTCTGAGCCATCTCTCCAGCCCTCTGTGTAGTTTTGAAGCCTGCCCTGGAACTCGCTCTGTAGACCGACCAGGCTGGCCCCAAACTCACAGAGGTCCTCCTGCTTCTGCCTCTCCAGGGCTGGTATTAAAGACATGTGCCACCACCACCTGGCAGTGAGGTTTTTATTTTGTGCATTTTCCAAGTTTTCATGAAGGGCATGCCTGTCCTGCCTCTGGGTCCCTGGATGGGTCAGGATCTCCACCCATAGGTAGCATAGGTGGGGTGAGTTCCTCTCCAAGGAGAGCATGCGGGGTGGATGCTGACAAACCTGCCAGACTTTTCAGGCATGGACTGAAGGAGCCCAGCCTGGGGACAGCCTGCAGATAGATTCCCCCATGAGGGACTGGGAGAACAGATGACTGACCGGTGCGGGAGGGGTCAGGCAGCTAGTATTTGCTTTCTTAGCTCTGCCCTCTGGGTTCCCTGGGCCTGCCACACAGGTGAACTAGGCTCTGGGAAACAATTGTGACAGAATAGTTCCAGCTTCATGATTGCAGTTCGTCCCATACCGTGACCACCCACATTCATCCTCAGTGACCACTGCAGAACTTTTCCATCATCCTAAGTGCCTCCCCCTTTGACCAGCACCTCCCCTGTGTCTGTGGGCTGCCCACCCTCAGGACCTCCTAAGGACCCCTGGGGTCACAGTGTCACCCTTTCCACTCTGAGCAATGGCACTGCAGCTTTAGTCCAAGTGCGGGTGCCCGGACGCCAGCTGGCAGCTGACACAGGAGCCTGTGGCTGGTGAGTGGACCCACTGCCTAGACAGTTCATTGAACCTCACTGGGCTGGCAGCAGGGCTGACTGAGGACAAATGCATCTTGTGCACCATTTTGACCCTTTCTGCTGTCATGGTTTGGGGTTGTCCATGAGGCCTGTGTGGCCCTCACTCTCCTTCCCCCTAACCAGACTTTCTCAAGGAGAGTCCACTTGCTGGGGTCTCTACCTGCACAGGCTTCTGCCACCAGCCTGCCCCTTGATCTCTGCTGCTGGGGTGGGGCAGAGGTTTCCTATGGTTCAGCCGCTTGGGAGAAAGAGCAAGGATGACTGTAGCCTATGCAAGGGAGGCACAGGCAAATTGTGGGGCTAAAATATTTACCAGATCTGAATTGATATAAAAGTTCTTTTGGTTTTGGTTTTCTTTTTCTTTCTTTCTTTCTTTTTTTTTCTTTTCTTTTTTTTTTTTTTTTGGTTTTTCGAGACAGGGTTTCTCTGTGGCTTTAGAGCCTGTCCTGGAACTAGCTCTGTAGACCAGGCTGGTCTCGAACTCACAGAGATCCGCCTGCCTCTGCCTCCCGAGTGCTGGGATTAAAGGCGTGCGACACCACCGCCTGGCTAGCCGAGACAGGCGGCTGTCCTGGAACTCGCTCTGTAGACCAGGCTGGCCTTGAACGACTCCTGAGTGATGGGATTAAAGGCTGATATAGCCCATGGGGGCTGGGATGTGGCTCAAGCAGTTTCCCGACACCCACAGGAAGGCTCAGAACCATTCATAAGTCCAGGTTCAGGGGACCCATCAACCTCTTCTGACCTCTGAGGGCACCAGACATGAGTGTGATGTGCAGACATACATGCAGGCAAAATTTTCATACACACACAAATAAACCGAAAAAAGTTAGGAAAAAGAAAGATATAGGGGAGAAATGGAGGAAGCGAATTCTCAGACAGAGATTGTACCCGAGAGGGGATGGGGTGACTTCAGAACAGTTAAGTCACCTGACCTTGCTCCGAAGCTATCTGTGTGGGGTCATGTGAATAAATCAAAGGCCGACAGCTCACTGTCCTGCTGGGTAGTAATTTTTACACCAGCGTGTGCCCTGCCTGAGACTGGCCCTTAGCAGGTGGCTCTGCTCCGTCGGCCGCTTCATCATGCTGTGAGCGCTTACCTGGTAGTCACAGAGGGGAGATTGTGCTTTTAGTTTTGCCTTTTTGTCTCTATAGCCTGGGACACCTGTCCCCCTTCCTAAAGCTCTGAAGCTTGTCGGAAGCAGGGCAAGGCCTGAGGTCCAAGCCTGCTCCTGGTGCTGTGAGGGGCCTGGCAGGTTCCCTGGTTTGAGTGTAGCTCCATGTTTTCAGCTGTCAAGAGGTAGTGTTGTAGAGAAAGGGCTCCCCTAGGCTCTCTGCTCGGTGGTGCTTTTTCTGAACCCAGCTCCTGGCCTTCCAGTTGTCATACAGAAACACAGGTGGTGGTGCCAAATGGCCTTCCTCCGAGAAGGACACCTAATACCATCAAGTCCCCTCCCGTGCTCTGACCTGAGCCCTGTCACTCTGAGTTTTGAACTGGCAGGTTCATAAGGAGGCAGCATAACAGTCTTGTGCCTGTTAGGTGGCATCCTTACTCAACAGAACCTGAGTTTGTTCTGTGTCCAGGCACTGGGTGCTCCCGTGGGGACCCGGGCCATTGTGTCCCTGCCTTCCAGATCTGCATGGGGATAGCAGTGAGCAGATAGTGTGGGGAGAAGGGGATTGGTAGGACTCAGGGAGGAAGTGGATCCACAGGAGCATGGGGCCTTGGGGAGCAGTTAGGAAGCCGGGCTAAGAGAAGGTTCCAGGCTCCCTGTGGTGTGGGGCAGAACCCGAGCTCAGGGACGGCCAAGTTTGAAAGCAGACATAAGTAAAATTCAGACTCAGGCTTGACGTTTGAAGAGAGTGTGTGGGACACAGCTCTGGATCGGTGCGTATCTGATGTCACCATCACTGAGACATGTGACTGGGCACTGCAGTTCTGAGGACCCCTCAGAGGTTGGGTCTGGATTATATTTAGGTGCAGCCATGTCCTTGACCTCTGCCAGAGCAGAGAGTAAAGCAAAACAAGTAAGTGTCTGGGTGACACAGGGAGACAGGACTCATTCGAGGAGAGAAAGGCAAGGGTCTGAGCAGTTGTGTCATAGGATTTGGGGGCTTTGAAGCTGCCTAATCTGTGTGAGTGTGTGGGTGTGGTTGGGGCTTCTCTGAGGAGCCAGTGGGAGTCCTCGGGATTAGACCTTGGTGCTGCTGTCCTCCTTGTTCTCCACAGCTCTGTCCTTGATGGGGGGAGGGGGAACTGTTTTCAGTTTGCCCTGCAGCTTGCAGCCAGGCAGGACTGCTACCGGAGATAAATCACTGATCAAAGGGTGTAGTGGGAGGCGGCTGCTCCTTGGTCCTGGCCTCCTAGTCACAAAATAACACACAGAAACTGTACTTAAATCACTGCTTGGTCCATTAACTCTAGCTTCTCATTGGCTAACTCTCACATATTAATTTAACCCATCTCCATTAATCTGTGTATTGCCATGTGGCAGTGGCTTACTGACAAAGTTTTGGCATGGCTGACTCTGGCGGCAGCTCCATGGCATCTCTCCAACTCTGCCCTTCTCTCTCCCAGCATTCAGCTTAGTCTTCCCCACCTAGTTCTGTTCTTCCCTGCCATAGGCTCAAAGTAATTCTTTATTCATTAACCAGTAAAAGCAACACACAGACAGAACGACCTCCCACACCATTTCACCTTTTCTGTCTAAATAAAAAAGGAAAGTTTTAACTTTAACATAGTAAAATTACATAAGACAAAACAGGTAACAAGCAAGAATTACAGTTACAATATTTATATCTACTCTCTCTTCTCTCATAACTAAGGAAAACTATAACTAAATTCTTTTTTTTCCACATTTAATTTTTTATTATTGCATTATAAATAGTACCATTCAAAATTTCCACCTCCTCCGCTCCTCCCATTTCCCTCCCGCTTCCCCACTCCTATAACTAAATTCTTCAACTCCATCAAAGACTCCAGAAGGATATAATATTACCTAAGTAAACAGGAAATACACTGTAAGCAACTTCCAAAACTCCGGAATTGACAGAGACATCTCACTGCCTGGACAGTCACCCAAAGTTCTTCTGTACTGTTGGGGCATCCAATCTTCAGCCCATAGGCCCATAGTATCCAGTAGACTTTTCCACAAAGCAGGAAATTTCAAAGACAGTTCCACCTATATTGGCAGTTTGTCACATTTTTCTGTGTCCTGCAGAATGTCTTTCATGAAGCAGATGATCCCCAAAGGATCGTCTCACCTTTAGGCAAGTTCAGCAGTCATTTCTCTATGGGTCCTACAGGTCCAGTTCATCAGTCTAGGCAAGAGCACTTTCTTGTCCAAATGTCTTAACCAACTCCATAAGGAGCCTCTTTGATGCCCATTTTTCTCTTGAAGTAATTGGTGTTGCCAGGAGCAGATGTGTCTCATTGTCATGAAAAGTCTTAAGTTATTAAAACATTGTAAATGCCATATTCTGAAGGTCTCTGAAAGATTTGAAGAATACCTATCCATCTGAAATACATCTCTGTACATCTAGAAAAATCTAACTAATATGACTACAATATAGATGACTCTCTATTAAGCTACATTTCTTAATTATACATTACATTTTTAAATGTGCTGTACAAACACAATACCTTAATCAAGAGCACAATTATACATATACCAAAATTGACCCCAATAAAACAAGATCCATACCAATGCAAATTATTCATATCTATATCATATCCCCCTTTAAATATAAAGAAACATTTAAAAACAATATTTGGGAATATGGGTGTAGGTTCTCTCCAAACTGCTTCCTGTTTATTGGGCAAAGTACTTTTCTGATGGGTGTTCAAGGCAACCTTTCAGGGGATCTTGTTCCATCAAACCACACCAATGTGGAAGCAATCCACAGGTTCTCATCCTCTGTGGAAACAAAAGAAGAACCTCTTTTCTAAAGCAACATATCCTTAGAACCAATTATGGAAGTCATGATACCTTTATAATATACATGCTGGTTTAGCTTAGCAGCCCATACAATGAAATGTATATAGCTCTTTCACAGTCAAAATTTAAAAGAAAATACAATAATATACATAATCCAGACTCTCTGTATATTCCATCTTTATGTGGCTTATTTATTTTTTATTCTGTCTCTTTAAAGACTTTACTTTTTTTAAAAAACCATTTACTTCTTTTACAACTCTCTATACTCCTTTTCTTCTCTCTCCCAAGCCTATGTAAATTTTAAAAACACACTGTCTCATTTAGAGGTCTTTTCCATCTGGATTTGTTTTTATTGCATATCTGTAATTATTTTCTGTCTTAAAGAGCTTTTAAAATGGTAAGCAGCTTGGTTGCAGCTGCTCTAGATGCTAGCTCTGCCTCTCTCCATTTTCAAAATGGTGGATATAACATTACTGCCAGCTCTGGGACCACCATGTAGGAGCCGTGCTCAGCACATAAACCCTTCGCATTTGAGTAATAGCTAGATATGCCATGCAGAGCATTGTGTGGCCTGGAAATATCTCTGTGTATGGTGGCAGGAATCCGTCATGCTCTCCTGCTTGTGCACACCTTCAGTCCTGATACCGCTGCCTGCCCAGGCGGGGGTTCTCCAGACCCCAAGTGGGCACATTAACATCTGGGCCCACAAATGCCATTCAAATGCTCCATAGCTGGAGTCTGGGCTGGCAGCATGGCCCAGGAAGCTGCCTTTTTAAAAAGGTGTGGCTTTTTTTCTGCTACCAGTAAATCAGGAAAACCTCCCTGAAGGGAGGCTGCCAGTCGGAAAAAATGAGGCTAAACTTTGCTTTTCTGTGTCTGGAGTTCCTTTTTAAGGTTTTTAGGCTTTACATGGATTTAGCCCCACATTGGGTGCCAATGTAGTGGGAGGCGGCTGTTCGTTGGTTCCGGCCGCCCAGTCACAAAATAATAACACAGAAACTGTATTATTTAAATCACTGCTTGGCCCATTAGCTCTAGCTTCTTATTGGCTAACTCTCACATATTAATTTAACCCATCTCCATTAATCTGTGTATCGTCATGTGGCAGTGGCTTACTGGCAAAATTTCAGCATGTCTGACTCTAGCAGCGGCTCCATGGCTTCTCTCTGACTCTGCCCTTCTCTATCCCAGCATTCAGCTTAGTCTTCCCCACCTAGTTCTGTTCTTCCCTGCCACAGGCTCAAAGTAGTTTTTTATTCATTAACCAATAAAAGCAACGCACAGAGAGAAGGACCTCCCATACCAAAAGGGATCCTTATTTACCCATAGGTCATATGGAGACTGGAATCCATGTATGGTTCTTTCGGCATTTTGTGGGTGGTCTGGCTAGTTGTGCTGAAGCTTCTGTGTGACATCCAGCAAGATATGCAAGGCAGGGATCCCCAAGCCATTGCTTGGAACGGTACTTGGAGTACGGTGACCACCTAAATAGGGGGTGTGTTGTTTGGGGGAAGGGGAACAAATCATGCTGCAGGCATCCTGCACGTATTGGGGAATCCGCTGGTGTAGACACTGGGAGACGGTGGGCCTTCAGGCCATACAGTTTTGTTTTGCTTTTCTATCCTATTTGTCCCCCTGGTTCTGCAATCTCTGGTCCTGCCCTGTGAAGCTGGGAGCAGATAGAGCATACAGGGCCTCAGAGAAGGTGGCTCTCAGGGGATATTGGTAGGGGCAAGGGTCCTATTTCCTCTTTCTGGAACTTGCTGCAGTTCCCTGGTGTGATTCTACCTTCACTTCCCCCAGCAGATTCTGAGAACAACGATGTCTTCGTGGTGGCATCATCCTCAGAGGGGAAGACTGAGCAGGGGGAAGAGCGGAAAGAGGAGGAGTCCCCAGGCTCCAGCAAGGAGCTGGAGAACCCAGAGGAGTCTGATGCCTCCTGGACCATCCAAATGGTGAGTGAGCCACATCTGCTTTGCTTGCCTATGCTTCTCACATCCTCTGTTCTGCCTCAAGCTGTTTCCTGATGTGACCTCCTTGGTTCCTGGGGTTGGTCACCTTTCAGTCACTAAACAAAAGAACCAGTGAGTTCCAATTTTATCAGAAGACAGAGGAGACAACACAGGAGTAAACCCTACACTCTAGAGTGTGAATACACTCAGAAGAATAGATGTGTGATCTCCTTGCAGGGAAAGAAAGAAGTCCAAACCAAAAGCTGTCTATCTGTCATAAGAAAAAGTCTTAAAATAACTAGAAAGCCTCAGTATGACAGCACACATGAAGTGCAGCCTGGGAAAACCGAGGCATGGGTGTGGCGGTGGTGCTTACCTGTGATCTCAACTCTCAGAAGGCAGAGGCAGGAAGATGGAGCGTTAAAGGCCGGTCTTGCCTACAATAGTAAGTTTGAGGCCAGCCTGGGCCACTGTGAGACTCTGTCTCAACCTCCTCCACACCAGGTGCCCACAGCAGCTGGGTGTGGTGGTGCCTGACATCCTGTCATTCCAGCGTTTGGAAAGAGGCAGGAGGCTGAGTTCCAGATCAGTCCCAGCTACATAGTAACGGAGTAAGACTTTGTATCAGCATCAAACCAAACCAAAGGGACAGTTAGTTTGTATTTCTGAATTAGAGGAAAAAAAGCAGCTGAAGGAATCATTGTCAAAAACTTGGCAAATTTGTTTTTTTTTAAAAAAAAAAACTCAATCTTAAGCTGTGTGTGGCTGTACACCTTTCATTCCAGCACTGGAGAGGAAGAGACAGGCAGATCTCTGAGTTCAAGGCCTGTTTGACAGGGCAAGTTCCAGGAGAGCAAGAGCTGCAAAGTGAGACCTTGTATCAAAAAACAAAATAAAACAAATAAATCACTGTGATTAGAGAGATGGCTCAGCCGCTAAGTGCAATGGCTGGTCTTCCATAGGACCCAGGTTCAAATCCCAGCACCCACATGGTGGCTCACAATTGTTTGTAACTCTAGTTCTAGAGAATTGGATACCTCTTCTGGCCTCCATAGATACAAGGCATACATGTAGCGCACATATATGCATGCTTAAAAACACCCAATACATAAAATAATAGTAAAAATAACAATAGTCATAATAAATTAAGATGTAAAACCAACGAAACCCAGACTCCCAGAGAGAATGAGCAGCCGGCCACACACGAGGGAATCTTCGTTGTGTAACAGGTAGTTTCCAGCCAGAAAGCAGGGAGTCGCAAAGACGATAGGATGGGCTATCGGAAATGAGAGAGAACAGTGAAGGTGTTCTAGAGAAATCCCTGTGCTGGAGGTGCAGCATAGGGCAGAGTGCGGCCAGTATGCACAGGAGCCTGGATTCGAACCAGCGCCACAGACAGTGTGCGCTGGCAACACTCCAGTGGATGGTTCCCCGATACAGACTATGAAGTAGGTGCATCTCAGGAAGAGGGGTTAGTGTTGCCTCTGACCAGGTAAGGGGGGGGGCATGATCTGGTCGGAGCTGCACCTTTCAGCTGATGAGAGCGGGAAGCTGTTAGACAGAGGTGGTGACCAACAGCACCATGACTGCTGAATCTCACGGAATTGGTCTCTTTAACATGGACTGGGGACTGGAGAGAAGAATCTGCTTAGCAGTTAAGAGCACTTGCTGTTCTTCCCAAGGACCCATCACGTACATCTGCCAGCTCACAACCACTCGGAACTCCTGTTCCAGGGGATCTGTCGCCCTCTTCTGGCCTCTGCAGTCACCTGCACACATCCCCCACACAGAGATGGATATGAACAATAAAAAACAAACAAATCTTTAAAAATTAAAAGAAAAAAACACTAATGCTAACACAAATGCCTGCAATGCATGGACAGGGTGGAAAGCGCGTACGTGGCTGCTAATGGGGTCAGCTGGTGAATGGCTTGTGGGGCTTTGTGTGTGTGTTCCGACAACCCGTGGTCCTTCATCTGCAAGTGCATTTTAAAGAGTGGCTATCAGTGCATGTGATGCTTTCTAAGTCCTGTGGTGCTTCAGCACTGGGCACTGAGGCAGGTACCAGCAGATATGGATTGATCTTTCCATGCTGGGGGCAGGCAGATTTTCGTGGGTAGTGGAGCCAATGGGTGGCATGAGGTGCTCCTCCAGCCCGCCCCCCCCAACTCTGCCCAGTCTCAAAAAGCTCCTCCCAGAGAGATGCTCAAGATCATGGCTGCAGGGAATTTAAATGGCTGACATGTGATTTTCCTGGTTTCTTCTCTCTGTCTTCTCGGTCAGAGGACCATTCAGGAACATTAATAAATAATTAATAAATCTGGAATTTTAATTCTTTTTTTTGGGGGGGAGGATGGTTCAAGACAGGGTCTCTCTGTGTAGCTTTGAAGCCTGTCCTGGAACTTGCTCTGTAGACCAGGCTGGCCTGTGACTCACAGAGATCCATCTGTCTCCGCCTCCCGAGCCCTAGGATTAAAGGTGTGCGCCGCCACCACCCAGTGGTCTTTTAATTCTTAATTCAGCTTGGTTTGGTGTGCTATGTCGGCAGCCGAGAGATTTAATATCGGGAAGGGAAACCTTTTGGCAACCTGCTTCGACTCTGTCTTTTCTGTGGGTCGCTTCTTCATGCTGACTAACAGGGTGCTCATTGCTAACTTTTTGCTTCCTCTCGGGCTAGTGGGTTTGTATGTCTTGCAGGAAGGGAAGGCGCCAGGTGCCAGGTGCGTTGTGGCAGAGCCCTATTAGCTCTTCCTCCCAGGCTGCTCAATGTGAGGTAGTGGGAGCTGACTGCGGGGCAGGTATTCCATCTGTGTGTCTGCTGAGCGGCCACGCTCTGGAGACCTGGCTCGGTTCATTCATTGGTGACCTACCTGTCTAGTATCCCTGAAGTATTCCATCTGAAGCAGACAAAAGCCCTTGGGACCAGGCCCCAAGCTTGTTTACACAGGACATTGGTGTACCTGCCCTTCAGTGCACTACACAGACTTGTTCTGAACGCCCTCAGAGCCCTTCCCTAGTGTCCCTGCACCTTCTGCCATTGGTGCTAGACTCTCAAAGATGCTGGAGAGCTGGGTTGTTCCCTGTAAGGAAGTGGCCTTCCTGGGCTTTTTCTGAGGTGGAGGCTCCTCTGAATCTTGCAGGAGCAGAGCAGGAGGTAACCCTCCCCTGTATGAGGGGGGGAGTCGTGTCTCAACAGGAAGTGGACCCTGGGATTTTTGTATATGCTTCAGAGGACACAGCTGGTGGCCCAGAAGGTGCTCAGTGCCCTCCCAGCAAGAGGAAGAAGAAGGAAACAGCCGGGTTTGAGGTCGTGGATGCTGAGCAGGTAGCTTGAGAGCACACTTGTTCGATCACACCCCCATCACCCCCAGCATTTGGATGCGGAGTCACTGCCACACTCCAAGTGCCTGGCTCAGATGGCTGAGGATGGCTGAGGAGCCGAGCCGCCCCTGGGTGCGGCAGTGCAGACTGACTCAGGGTGTGACTGCCACAACTGGGGATGTTGACCAGGCAGGGTCATAGCTTGGGCTCAGATTTGGGAGGGGGCAGTTCTAAGCTAAGGTGTCTGAAGTCGGGTACCAGATGCCATGAGGGGCCTCCTGTACCATGTGTTTGTCGTAGGAGTCTATGACATTTGTGTCATCATCAGAACAGGGACTTAGGTAAAGAGACAACATAATGTTACAAACCCTGAGTAGCCAGCTGGAACTGGTTGAAGGGACTTGGCTGCTCACATCACTGTTGAATCCTGAGATGAGACTTGACCCAGATGCTGAGGACAAAGGGTCCATGTGTGGTTCTGTCTGCGACTTCTGGTGTTGGATGCCTCTTAGTCTCCCAATATTTGTGATTAGCCACTCTGGACATGTGCCCCGTGTTATGGCCTCCACAGCAACCTACCTGTCCTGCACGGTTCAGGGAATGAGTGGATGCTTCTTACGATGGCCTTTCCAGAAGGGGGAAAAAAGCTGCTTTCAAACCCCATGAGCTGTGATGGGTTTGGGAGCCTGACCCTTGATGGAGCAGCATCCCAAGCAATAGGAATCGGTGTTGTAAGCTCATAACCCACAAGGACTCATCCCAAAGCAAGAGCAGAGCCCCGCTTCCCGCGCCACATGGCTGAGAGCAGGGAGATGTGAGAGCAGGGATGTGACCCGAGACTGCGTGTTCCTTTCCCGGCCGCCCAGACCCAAATAATCACACAAAACTATATTAATTGCAACGCTCTTGGGCCAGTGACTTAGACGTGTCCCTACCTAGCTCTTAAATCTTAAATTAACCCATTTCTGTTAATTTGTGTATCACCACGAGGCTGTGGCCTACTGGTAAGGTTCTGGCTTTACAGCATCTGTTCCAGCCTGGCTATATTCTGCCCTGCCATAGGGCAAAGCAGCTTTATTCATTAACCAATCAGAGGAGCAAATACTGAAGGACATCCCACATCACAGAGAGGTGGAGAGGGGACAGTGGACATACACTTTCCTGTAGAGTGCTTGCAGAGGGCCTCCAAGACCTCTCCATTGATAACTGGTCATAGCCACATGATGCCACCTTGTTTGTAACCTCTACAACTCTAGACCTGCTTTGTTCTATCCGTTCGCCTCTACGATGACCCTAAGACATAGGGACATCTGTCTCCACTTAACGAGAGGGAAAACTGAGGATATGGTGGGTTAGTAAACTATCTAGGGTCACCTGACTAGATTGTCACGAGCTGGGTGGGAACTCAGGTCCTCTAAACGCAGCCCAGATACCACCGTGTCCTTGCACAGGCGAGGCATGAACAGCATGGCGTCTTCTCTGGGTCTCACGCAGCGTGTGGCTGTCAGTGGGGACCGCAGGCAGCTCTGTGGCCAGATGACCAGGATTCACTGCTGCCTGTGTCCCCTCGGATACCTGGCCCACCTGGGCCTCAGAGCTAGCATTTGTCTTAGGGACAACACTTGGTGGCAGCTGTCTCAATTGCAGACCCTTCCTCTTGTAGACACTTCAGTACCAGGGCTCATCTCACAGATGTGGCCTCTGTGCAAATAAGGAAAGCCATCTTTGAAAGGCTGGTCAGGTGTGCACCCTATGGCTCTGCCAGGAGCCTGGCCCAGAACAAGCCTCAGGTGATGCCAGTTTGCTCAAAGGAAGGGCCGGGAAGATGCCAGAGCAGAGAAGGTGGTTCGGCGCTGAGTGGAAAACAGAAGCCCGGACGTGGTCTTGCCTCATGCGTCTTGCAGTGAAAGACAGGCCTTGGCTTCATGACTTCCTGCTCCCCCAGAGGCAAATTTCTGTTCAAGCATGGCCCAAAGGCCCTTCCTAGCTCGCGTTCTTCTTTGTCGTCGTCGTCTTCTGGTTTATAATTATTTTATGTGCATTGATGTTTGCATGCAAGTATGTCTGTACGAGCATGTCAGATCCCCTGAAACTGGAGCTACAGACAGTTGTGAGTCGCCCTGTGGGTGCTGAGAATTGAACCTGGGTCCTATGGGGGAGCAGCCAGTGCTCCTAAGCACTGGTCCCCAGCCCGACCTGTGGTCTTACGTCCCTCAGCCAACCTTGAAATGGAAGATCTGGAGTTAAGTGCAACAACATCTGGGGCCAACAGGACCCAAGCCGGGAAGGTCTGATTCAGTCATGGAGGGGTAAAGGCAAGCAGGGCAAGGAGCAGTGGACTCAGGACAGGCATCAAGGATGAAGCCTGCTGCAGGCTTCCAACTTTGAACATGGCAGAAGGTGAAGGTGCAAGGAGAATGTGGGCATCCGGCATAGTGGTTCGCACCTGTTTCTCCCTTAAATTTATTATCTGAAAACATTTTTCCCCCTCCAAACTCCCTATGTAGTTTGACTTTGAACGTCCAGCCCTCCTGCCACGAACTTCCAAGTGTTGTAACTGCTGTGCCCAGGTTAAGGGTGCCTGGGACTGAAGCCAGGACCCTGTGCATGTTCAGCCAACGCTCCATTGACTGAGCTACATCTCCAGATCCACTTTCTGTTTTGTAGCACAGAGCCGAGGATACTGGTTCTCAGGCTAAGAATTCACTCTTTGAAGTACCTGAGGTGCAGGCTCACTGGGGATTCTGCTGACTCACCCTGGTGCAGATGCACCCCGGTTTTTGTTTCCTTTATCCCAGCTTAGTGTAATTCACTGTCCAGCTGGTCTATGGTAGGCCCTTGTCTCATACCGTTGGGGTTCAAGGCGTCCTGAGTTACTTGATGCAGGGTCTCCGTCAACCTTCCAGGGCATCACATCCTGAACCTGGGGTCCTGACAAGCAAAGCTCCTCAGGTTCTGGCCAAGTTACCGAGGCGGAAAGCCTTGCCTGGGTTATCCAGGGAATCGCTGCTTCTCACTTTCGTCCTTAAATTCACTGCCATTTTGTGCCATGTGATGCCAAGGTGTCATGTGTGGAGAGCCTGTGAATGTTGCTAATGTCTAAAAGTGTCCCCAGGTGTATCCTGTCAGAAGTGAGTCCAAGGGAGGCTCAGGCTCTGGCAGAAGGAAGTGTGTGGCCCTGCCTGCTCCTTGGCTCCATCCCACTCCCTTTGTTCAGTTAGTATCTGCTCAAACTGAAGATGTTTACCCAGTAGTTAAGAGCACTTGTTCTTGCAAAGGACCCGTGTTCGATTCCCAGCACCCATGTGGAGGCTCACCTCCTCCACTGACATCAGCACACATGTTTCTGAGACAAAATAATAAAACAAAGAAGGTGTCGGTGCGATAGATCTAAGGCGTGGTTTGGACAGCCAGTTCCACCTGCTTGAGGGTTTGGACAGGAGCCTGGAGGGAAATGCTGGGGATATGGAGTCTAAGGGGTAAACAAACATCTCTCTGTTTAGAGTAAAAAGAAGAAAAGGAGGAAGAGAAACCAGAGCACCACTTCCTCAGAGGCAGCTTCCTTGTCTTTCACGTCTTCTGGCCTCTGGAGTCTGGATATGCCTTCAAGCCTTGGATCCCAGGACTCAGACTTGGCCCAGAACCAAGTCCAGCAGGGTGGTTTGGGTAGCCAGCCTGGCCAGTCACGGCACACGGTAACTATGCCAATGGAGAACGGCTGTGTGCATGCCGAAGGCAGCAGCATCCCTCTGCAGGGTCACAGTGGGACAGGCACAGACAGTGGCATCGGAGGTGGGACTCAGAGGAACCCTGTTCCCAGTAACCACACAGAAGCCAAGGGCCTCAGCGCTTCTAAAGCTTCAGCGGACAAGGACCTGCCTCAAGAGGGGCACTGTGGCCCAGCCCCTTCTGCCTGCAAAGACCCCGCTAAGGCTACTGATGCTTTACAGAGCGCCTCATTGCCTGAATCTAAGGGACAGAAGTCTGAACACAAGGAAAAAGGGATTGTGACTGCAGAGCTGGCTGCCTCAGAGGTGAGATGCTAGGAGTGGGGCGTGTCCTGCTCCCTGGACAGGGCAGGGCTCCCCTCTGAGTTACTCACCTTGTGGCTGGTACTGACTGAAGCCACAGAGTCAGTGTTCATTTTATCACGATGACTTAGGGTTTGGGTGATCCGTTTCTTCCAGCCAATTGATGCTACAGCCGAGGCAGCCAATCCAGAGAAGGCTGGGAGAGAAAAAGGAGACAATGGTCAGAAACAGAAACCATCCCCTGTGAGTCCTGCTGCCGCCAAGCACCAACACCAGGTAGAGGCTTGACTTGCCAAGAGGTGTCCAGTATGCAGGGCTCCTGTCTGTCTGCCCTGGTGGTCCTTCCTCAGCCCGCCATCTCTGGATGAGCTGCCCAGTGTTTACAGTGATGTCATGTGGGAGGCAGAACCTGTCTCCATGGAACTCCTACGCTAGACAGAGGCGGGAAAGAAAAAGTTCCCTGAGGAAACAAAGGGTCTTATAAGGGTCCTGAGAGGAGGTGGATCCCTCCTCTTGGGTGGCTGGGTGAGACCTGAGGAGGCACTGTGGGAATGGAATCCAGGAGTGAGGGTTTAGCCACAGACAGGGAAAGCGCCTTGACAAGGAACGGCATGAGCCCAGACCCTAGGGTAGAACGTGGTGAGCCTGTTCTCAGAGAAAAGGGAAGTTGGTGAGGGATACAGAGGCTGTGGACAAGGTTGAAGAGGGGCTCCTGCAGGCCATGGTAAGCCGACCAGAAGACTGCCCAGTTCTGAGCAAGGACGGCTGTGGCCCTGGCTGCGGTGTCACATGTCCTAACCACTGGGATTTAATTGTTTGCTCCAGGAAGCTAACCTGAAAGGCAAGTTGGCTGAGACTGGGAGGAACACGGGTGAGATGGGGGACACCCAGCCAGAAGACCAGAAGAAGGCAGAAGGGAACAGAAATTATGCAGTGGCTTTGAAAAACCAAAAGGAGCAGAGCAACCAGAAGGCTGCTGCAACAGAGGCTGCAGTGAGGTGGGACATGGTCTCCTGCAGCACGCCTGTGTTGCAGCTCTGCCAGAGCCATGCAGCTCCTCTCAAGCCCAGCCTGCATCTCTTCTCAGTGCCTTTGGCACGTTCATCTTTGGGAGGACAGCTCTGGGTGGGCCCACCTGGGACACCGGTCCCCAATCCTCTTTCCTGTTGGTCCCTGGGTACCTCACTGTTAATGTGACCCTAAGGAGCTCTCCTGGATGAAGCCTTCACTGTCCAGACTCCTAACCCAGCCCACCCCCACGATCACTAGCACATTGGAGCTGGATGTCCTCCTTACCAGCTGGGGAGAAGCAGCAGCCTGCTGGGGGCGCTGTGTCTGTGTCTGAATGCTTGGTACTTAGGGGTGTCAACATACATCAGAGAAATAAGCATGGTGTATGTGCTCTTGTGCATGTGTGCACGCACCCCGGCAGCTAGTGTGTCCTTCTCACTCTTCCCAGAACACTTAGCCCAGAGGATGGACTCACTGTGTACTTCCACGCCATTGTCTCCCGTCACTTCTCATTCAACCCTGACAAACACAGAGTGTGTGTCAGAGGGGGAGAGGGGCTCGGGAAGAAATCCTGGACCGAAGATGCTTGCGAGATGAACTACACCAAGTGAGTATGTGGGGGGGAGGGCTGGCACTGGCCTCGTCAGTAGTCATGTGACCAAAGCAATTGGGCACACTTTCTTCCTTTGCTTTTTTTTTTTTTTCTTTTTCTTCTCCTGTTTTGGTTTGTTTGAAATAGGGTCTCACTTTGCAGTCCTGACTGACTTGGAACTCACAGTAATCCTCCTCCTCCTACCACAATTGGTGGAAAATGAGTGGGTTTTTTTTGTTTGTTTATTAGATTTATTTATATTAACATATTCAGTGTTCTGTGTGAATGTCTGCCTGCAGGCCAGACAGGGCCACCAGATCTTATTACAGATGGTTGTGAGTCACCATGTAATTGCTGGGAATTGAACTCAGGACTTCTGAAAGAGCAGCCAGTGTTCTTAATCTCTGAGCCATCTGTCCAGCCTGTTTGTTTGTTTTTTGAGACAGGGTTTCTCTGTGTAGCACTGACTGCCCTGAAACTCGCTCTGTAGACCAGGTTGACCTCGAACTCACAGATCAGCCAGCCTCTGCTTCATGAAAGCTAGAATTAAAGGCGTGAGCTACCATTGCTGAGAATGAATGAATGTTTCAGACACATTCTCCAGCATGCATTTTCCCCCACATCTTAGTGGGGTCCCCTTCTCTGGGCTCTGACAGGAAATCATGTCCTGTTGTAAAAGCACTGTAGCCTTGGGGCTGGGCTTCACGACATGTGTCCTCTGGTAAATGACATATTATGTTTGTTTCTCCACAGAGACCTTCGTGAGCTTGGGTCTCTCGTCGAGGGCAGCATGGTCATTCCCAGGCAGAGCCTGGACAAACCCATCCCTTATAAGTATGTCATTCACCGTGGTGGCAGTAGCAAGGATGACGTAGAGTACGAATTTATCTATGAGGAGTCAAAGAAGAAAGGCGAGCATGTGAACCGCAGTCTGTTGGTGGATTCTGCCCGCTTGGGCACTGGAGGTAAGCCACCGAGGGGCCTGAGTGGGTCAGCTCAGCTCCTGGGTCTTTGGGTACTCTGCTTGGCACTGCCTGCCTTTGCCTTGATGCTGAGTAATGCTGCCTTTGGAAGTGGGTTTGACTTCACCTTTACTATGTGAAAAGACCTGGGAAAGTCTCCCATCACAAAGTTGGATGGAAGGAGCTATATCAAGGGTTGGTCGAATGGACGGTGACTGAGGGTGGGACAGGAGGGGCGGTGGTCTGGCTTTGACAGTGACATTTAAAGCGTCTTTTTCATGTTCACCATGTGTCTTTATTCCCATACGCTGCTTTAGTAACTCCATTTGGCTGGAGCATTTGGAAGGGCACCCTGGTCCCCCTGTGTTCTGCTGTTCGCTGGCCTTGTCTTCCTGGGCTCACAGCCTGATGTGAACTATTGAGGACCTGCCCAGGCACCTGCCACAGTCACCTCTTGTCCTTCTGTAAAAGGCAGAGTCCTGAAAGGGTTCCTTTTCTCTGTGTGTGGTTTAGCTGTTGAAGCAGCTCCAGACCTGGGAGAGGCAGGTGGAGTCCCTGCCAAGTCTCTTCAGATCGTCCTCCTGCCTTTGCTCAGTGTGGACTTGGTTTTTTTCCGGTACTGAGGATGGAACCCAGGGTCTTAGCATTAACATAACTTTAGAAGTATTTTATCATATTGATTTATACATATGTGTGTGTAGTTTTTGCGGGCTTGCTGCTGCTCCCTTTGTGTGATCCCTGTTTCCCAGCAAGGGTGGGAGGACATGGAGGCAACAACACAGACTCCAAGAGATTCTATTGCAAAAGTTATTTATTGTAAAAAACGTCGGGGCTTTTATGGAGTTAGGGAAATTAAGCTGCAGCAGGAATGTTTCTGGTTGGTCCTTTGCAAACTGACGGTCACTGCTGGTGTGTTATGATTGGCTAGGAGCACGTGCCATTAGTTACTGTGCTTTTGGTCCTCTGATAGGTTGTTTTGGCCAATCTTATCTACTCATTGCGAGTTTGCATGCGCTTGCTTGTGCTTGCGCTATTGCCTGCATTGTGTGTGTGTGTGTGCGTGTGTGTGCGTGTGTGTGTGTGTGTGCGTGCGTGTGTGTGTGTGCGCGCGTGTGTGTGTGTGTGCGCGCGTGTGCGTGTGTGTGTGCGTGTGCGTGTGTGCACATGCCATGACGTGCTTGCGGAGGTCAAAGGACAACTTTCTCAGCTGTGTCAGCAGGGCCTTCGTCACCTCAACTGTTCCCACAGCTTCTGTTTTGTTGTTGTTGCTTCTGTTTTGTTTTGTTTTGGAGACAGCGTTTCTGTGTAACAGTCCTGCCTGTTCTGGAACTCACTTTGTAGACCAGGCTGGCCTTGAACTCACTGAGATCTGCCAGCCTCTGCCTCCCGAGTGCTGGGATTAATGGTGTGAGCCACTGCCACCCGCCTCTCCCATCATTTTTTTAAGGACAGGATTTGACTTATTACCCATGCTGGTCTTTAAAAATTTTAAAGAGAGATTTATTTTTTATTTTTTGTGTATGTGTGAGTACCTATATAGTATTTGTACAGGGAAAATGACCAAGGTCATGAGAGCTAAATCAGGCAATGAGAACACAGTATTCCTCAGGTACAGACGCCTTAGGAATGATAATCACAGCCCAAGGGGAAGAGCTAGGGCCCCAGAAACCTCAACCTCCCCTCTTTTGAGGAACTGGCTCGGACTGCGGTTGGCTTTGCCAAGTTCACTTTGGACAAAGACCACAGAAGTAAACTTCCCTTTGTCCTCTCATCAGGGCCTCTGAGAAAGTTTCTTTTTTTTTTTTAAACTTTATTTAACTTTCTTTCATGCGCATTGGTATAACGATGTCAGATTCTCTTGAACTGGAGTTACAGACAGGTGTGAGCTGCCATGTGGGTGCTGGGAATTGAACCCGGGTCCTCTGGAGGAGCAGTCAGTGCTCTTAACCACTGAGCCATCTCTCCAGCCCCTGAGAAAGTTTCTTCTGGTGTCTAAACCCAGGGCTTTATACATGCTTAGCTAGCATTCTCCCAGAGATCCATACCAGGGCTTTGGACATGCTAACAGCTCTCTCCCATTGATCCATGGCAGGGCGATATACACGCCAACAGCACGCTACCAGCCCCGGCTGCACATTACTGGCTGCACATTACTGACCGAGGGCTGCACAGTCACACCCTGTGCTAGCTGACAGAGTGGGCTGATCACCTGGGCTTTTCTTTCTTCCTGCCTCGGGCTGCTCCCCCGACATTTCTGCCTTCTAGGGAGGCCAGGCCACAGGGATTTTGAGCTCACCCACATGGGGTTCTTTTTTTCCCCCGCAGACTGGCATCAGTATGATGACATAATCTGCATGAAGCCTCCTGGGAGGATCCAGAAATTTTTCGATTCCTTCACTGATGGCACGAGAAAGGAGCTGGTGAGAGGGAAGCAGAACGCCGCTGTGGTCATGCTGGGCCGCATCTTCAGTGTCCTCCAGCCCTGGAGTGTCATCAACCTGCAGAGCTTCATGACCCAGTTTGTGCAGTTTTACTCTGTGGTCCGAGTGCCTATGGTCCATGAAGGGCAGGCTAGGCGGCCATGGTCCAGTCTGCAATATGAAGAGAAAGAGGTACCCATTCCTCACTGTTGCCAGCAGCTCTGGAGTAGGCAGGCAGTGTCCCTTGACCAACTAGAGGCTAGGTGACCCCTGGACTGATTGGGCCAAGTACGGATGGGGGCAGGAGGACCTCATGCCATCTTTCTGAAAGGTTCCTCTGTGTTCTCCCAGAAGGGCTGGGTTCCTCATTACACCTTACACTGGTGTGGCTGTCCCTAGGATACCTCCTCTTGTACCTCCACCCTGAAGGGCTGGGGACTGAGCATCTGTGTGCTTCAGTGGTGAAGCCCAGGAGAGAGGCAAGTGAAGCCCTCCCTGGCACTGGTTCCTCGGTCCCTGGCACTGGTGCCCTGGTCCCTGGCATGGTGTCTAGCCACTGAATGTCCCCTCAGAGCTCACACATCTTTCCCTCCTGGGACCAGGTGAGGGCGCACCTGTGGGAGCATGTGAAAACTCTGATGGCACCGTTCCTGGAAGGGAAGAGCGGGGACTCTCTGCCTGCCGACTGCCCTGTGAGGAATGGACTGAAGTTGGGTCTGACTGTCCTTTTCATGGTGGAAGCAGTTGACTTTGTGGTCCCTAAAAATGACCTCAACGCGCTGTGCTATCTCCTCACCCCGAGCACCGGCTCACCAGACGCTCTTCACAGGGACCTGAGCCCCATCCTCAGCAAACCTCAAAAGTATTTCCTCTTCATTTCTTCTTTACTTTCTATTTTATGTGTGTGGGTGTTTCACATGCACATATGTTTGTGGACCATGTGCATGCCTGGTGCCTGTGGAGGCCAGAAGGAGTTATTGACAGGTGTGAGCTAACATGTGGATACCAGACACAACCTGGGCTCTCCAGGAGCATCTCTCCAGCCTCCTCATTATTTCTGTTTTGTGTTTGTTTGTTTGTTTGTTTTATGACACTATGTAGCCCAGGCTGCCCAGACTCATGAGATTTCTGCCCTCAGCTTGCCGAGTGCTGGATTTGGGGCCTGAGCCCCACACCTGCTCATAGAGCTGAGGGTTGAGGTGCATGTCTGTGGTCCCTGGTATTTGGCAGGCCAATGTGGAAGAATCCTCTGAGCCCATGAATTTGAAGCCAAACTGAGCATCTTGCAGTAAAGGAACACACAGAGTGCTTCCACGCACGTGTCTCAGCATCTGTGGAAGCCCCAGGGATGTGTTTTCTCCAGCTCTGCCTGCGCCACACAGATTAGAACACGTGTTCTCACTATAGGGTCACAGCGAGTTTGGAGGCGACCTCTTTGCACCCAGTGACCTTGCCTTGTGGCTGGTGTGATTTAGACTTCTGAGCAGCTCTTACTGGGCACTGGCCTTTTGGCTTGATGTTTTAGACACCCCAGTGACTGATTCACAGTTTGTAAAGATAGTCCTCAGCTGTGTGGTGTAGATAGAGATGACTCTGGCAGGAATCTGCTGTGGGGATTTGTGAGGGTCCGCAGGGTGGGGCTGGGATTCCATATCTTTCTTATGACCCATCTCCTGGTGTGGACCCTGTCCAGCTATGCAGAGTTCCCTGTTCTGTGCAGATGGTAGTCATAGACCACTGGGGAGCCTTCCCCTCACTGACGCCTCCATTCCCTTCTAGATGGCGTGCGTACTTGGTAAACCTGTGCTGCAGATGCATAGCCGAGGGCATAGACCGCTGGCTGGGCACCTTACCCGTCCTGCACTACTGCATGCAGCTGTCCCCACCTAGGAGGGACTCTAAGAGCCAGCCCGAGGACACCTGGGCAGGCCTCGAAGCAATCTCTTTCGCACAGTTTCGGGAGAAAGCACCCACTAAGTGAGTTGAATAGCTGCACTTACGATGCCAATTCCAGATGCTCAGGCGGCTGACTTTGGGGCAACCAGTACCCTGTTGTCATTGGAGTCATTTTTGCTTTTTCTTTAGTAGGGGCTTCGATAACCATGATTCTAACTCTGCCTAATTATTTCATGTGTGTGTAGCTCAGAGGGCAACCTCCAGTATTCGTCCTTTCTTCCAGGTCTCTGTTCTTCTTTTCTGACTATGTATGCCTAGGTGGCTTGAGGATTATTTTCTGGGCATTTTCCTGTCTGTACGTCCCATCTCCTCACAGGACCACTGGGGTTACACATGCTGGTACTATGTGTCTATTGCATGTGTCTGAACTCAGGTCCTCATGTACATAGCAATCATTTTTACACAAGCCATTTCCCCATCCCTACCTAGCCCAGGTAACTTCAACAGACAGCGCTGGCGGAGAGAAGGCTCTGTTGCTGGCCTAAGTAGACCAATACTGGGAACGCATTTCCACACAGGGCCTCCCATCTGATAAGAAAACCTTACCAGGAGTTCTGTAGATGTGTTAGATTCTAGGCGTGAAATCTATACTTTTCCTTTTTACTTTCTTTCCCCTTCTTCCCCCACTTCCTCCCTCTCCTCCTCCCCCACTTCCTCCCTCTCCTCCTTCCCCACCTCCTCTCTCTCCTCCTTCCCCACTTCCTCTCTCTCCTCCTTCCCCACTTCCTCTCTCTCCTCCTTCCCCACTTCCTCTCTCTCCTCCTTCCCCACTTCCTCTCTCTCCTCCTTCCCCACCTCCTTCCCCAACTTCCTTCCCCACTCCCTTCCTCTTCTCCTTCCCCAACTTCCTTCCTCTCCATCTCCCTTCCTCTCATTCCCTCCCTTTCCCCATATTGGAGAGGGAACCCACAAAATTTTTAGCTCCACCCATCTCTGCCACTGCTCAGTGTGGGATGAAGGGGAGCCCCTCGGGGTCTGGAGGGAATAGTCCAGTAGCCACCCTGCCCTTGCAACCCCTCCCTGCCCTCGCTGCCATTCCATTCCTGACCAACTTTTGTTTCCCATGGGCGATCACAAACCTCAAATCAGACTGTGCAGCTCCTGCTTCCGTCCCCTCCACGTCAGTTCTGACTGCTGCGGCCTCACCGCACCTGTGCTGTCTCCTCAGGAGCCTGGTTCTCCAGTTCATGCAATCTAAGATGGCCCTGCTGCAGGTGGATGACTTCCTCTTCCGCTCCTGGTTCAGCCTGGTCCCGCTGGGAAGCTTGACTTCCTACTTGGAAAACTCGACAGAATACTTGAGTCGTGTGCCTACCCGCGTCCTGGATTGCTTTCAAGGGGTTTCATACCGGATTCGAGGGCTGGGGAAGATCTCTGACCAAAACGTAGAGGTGTGTTGTGGGGATCAGCAAGTGGTGTCTGAGCAAGAACAGGTTAACCGCTAAGGTGCTGGGAGTGACCTCTGGTAGAGGGCTCACTTCATGGGTGGTGCCTGTGTTTCACCCTCATGGCTACTACCAATGAGGGGGTGGGGAAGGAGGGAGAGAGATTTATCTAGAAGTGAGGAGGTTTATCTAGCCAGGAGTGATGAGGCTTTTTTAGACAGACGTGGTGACATTTCCTATAAAGGCAAAGGCTGACTTGCCTGCGTCTACTCTATTTCAGTAAATAGAACTTGGCAACGTCAATAGCTTTTCTACGTTCTATTTTAAGTGTTTTAAACAGTTTTGCTGGGCAGAACTACAAGGCAGTTTGGGTGTGAGCTTGTTCCATAGCTGCTGTCGTCCATCCTTCCTACACGTCTTTAGATATAGAGAATTGTGTATGTTGGACTGGAAAGATGTTCATTTGGTAAAGTGCTTGCCATACAAGCTTGAGGATCTGAGTTCAATCCCCCGAACCACCAGGAAATGCAGGTCACTGTGGCCTGCCCTTTACTCCACAGGGGCAGTGGCGATGGGCAGATCCTTAAGAGCCAGCCTAGCTCAATTGTGATCTCCAAGCCAATGAGCGACACTGCCTCAAAATAAGGTGGACAGTTCCTGATGAGAGCACAGCCTCCACACATGTGCGCATGTGGGCTCCGAAGACAGCAAGTGGGAATTCTGTGCCATGAACTTACTCATGGGAAGCTATTCTTCCCTAGAGCAGCTGTGCTGATGGAAGGAAAGACGAAGCCAGTGCTCGTGTGCACGCAGCTGTTTCTTGGCTCACTCACGGCGTGCTCACACCTCCTTCTCTCCACCAGTGCTCGTGTGCACGCAGCTGTTTCTTGGCTCACTCACGGCGTGCTCACACCTCCTTCTCTCCACCAGTGCGCGTGTGCACGCAGCTGTTTCTTGGCTCACACCCCCCCTCTCCACTGTCCTAGGATGTCAAGCGGATCTTTACAATGCTGATTCACCTTGTGGACATTTATCAGGACGCGTAAGTAGGAAGCCAAGGGCAGTCTTGGTTTCCACACAGCTCTGGGCGGCATGGTGGCTGCCCCCGCTGGCCTCAGCTTCCCACTCGTGCTGTCTCAGTGGGGAGGGTGGAAACTAAAGCCATGCTTTCCCAGCTATTAGGTGCCTTGTCCAGTTCAGGGCTGAGATTTTACCCATGGTCCCTTGCTTCATCCCTTCCCTGTATCTGTTATACCCAAGCCTGCTTTTAGCAAATCAGATCAAAAGACAAATCAAAAGTATGACTGTTCCCCTGACTGTGACAAGCGCCTGACAAAGGCTGCTGGAGAAGGGTCTGTGGTGAATCAGTGTCGGGCACAGTCCATACTGTGGGAGCACAGTCCATACTGTAGGGGGCACAGTCCATACTGTCGAGGCACAGTCCATACTGTCGGGGGGCACAGTCCATACTGTCGGGGAGCACAGTCCATACTGTCGGGGCACAGTCCATACTGTCGGGGGACACAGTCTATACTGTCGGGGGGCACCGTCCATACTGTCCGGGGAGCACCGTCCATACTGGTGGAGAGCACAGTCCATACTGTGGGGGCACAGTCCATACTATGGGGGGCACAGTCCATACTGTCGGGGCACAGTCCATACTGTCGGGGGGCACAGTCCATAATGTGGGGGGGCACAGTCCATACTGTGGGGGGCACAGTCCATACTGTTGGGCCACAGGGAAGCCCTGGCAGCAGGAGTGTCAAGCGGGGCTTACATTGCATCTGAAGTCAGGAAGTGGAGAGAGGCGAGCCTTGGTGGTCAGCTCAGTTTCTACCTTTTCTTTAGTCTGGAGCTGCCATGAGCTGCAGTCCCAGGACTGTGTGGTGCTGGGTCCGTCCCCCAGGTCCTCCGACAGTGCAGCACGTGTTCTGACGACTGCTGAGCTTTCTCTCCAGCCCGTTCCCCTTTTTTTTCCTTTTGCAGTACTGAGGATTGAACCCAGAGCCGCAAGTGCTAGGCAGTCAACTCTCTACTCAGTCCATGCACAAACCCCTCACAGGGGACTTGCTCTTTTTTTGTTTTTTGTTTTTATTTAAACTTTTTCCCCCTCCCTCTTCTCATTTGTCAACTATTTCAATGGTTTCTACACCTCTCTTTGTGGATAGGATTCTTGGGGAGACCCTGTTACAGACCTACTTACCTGAGTGTCTGACCCTCCACGAAACTGTCTGCAACATCACAGCCTACGGAAAGTTCCATGAGGTTCCTGCCCTGTCTGCCGAGCTTGTCTGTAAAATGCTTCAGCTCAAACCTGCAGGGGTAAGTGAGATTCACACATCTGTATACACAGCGCAGCCTGGGAGACTGTATTGAGAACCCGGCTTCCTGCAGACAGTGCAGCCTGGGAGACTGTATTGAGAACCCGGCTTCCTGCAGACAGCGCAGCCTGGGAGACTGTATTGAGAACCCGGCTTCCTGCAGACAGTGCAGCCTGGGAGACTGTATTGAGAACCCGGCTTCCTGCAGACAGTGCAGCCTGGGACTGCCCAGTGCACAGCACATTCCTTATCTTCATGCTATCTGTGCTCACTGGAGGGGACCACATGTGGTTCCTGTCACTGCGGATGTTCGTACCTGTCTTTGATCTTTATCCTTTCTGGCTGCTTCCTTCCCTCATCCTCCTGCAGCTGAGGCCGTTCTCTCACTGCTCGGTGTCCCTCACCCACTGGGCTCATGAGCCTCAGTTTTAAAGAGCTGGAGCCCTGCTGTGTGTGGACTGTGTCTCTCTCCATAAGTCAGAACTCTGACTTTATTGATAGATTATTAAACGTGTGTGTGTGTGCATGTGTGTAGTGGGGGGTGGTTTAAGATGGCTTTCTTTTTGTGTCCCTTGTTGTCCTGGAATTCACTCTGTAACTAGATTGGCCTCAAACTCACAGAGATTCACCTGCCTCTGACTCCTAAGTGCTTGGATAAAGGTGTGTGCCACCACTGCCCAGCATAAATACATATTTTAATGTTATTCCCTTTGATTTTTCTTTTCAAAATTACAAAACCACACATGTGGAGAGAGAGAAACAGACAGAGACACAGAGACTGCACCATGGGCATGGGTGTGGAAATCAGTTCTCTCCTTCCCCCATGTGGGTCCTGGGGATCAAACTCAGGTCATCAGACTCGATGGTGACCTCAGATTCTGTAATCCCTTTCTCACGTGCCCACAGGGTGCCACAGAGGGGCCGGTTGCTACGGATAATGAAGACATGCTGACAAACATCTTCCAGGAGGCCCTGAGCACCACAAGAAACTGGCTGCGCAGTGTGTTTAAAAAAAGCATCTTCTACACCAGTTCAGCCACTGTCCGCTTTACCTATCCTGAGGAGATGGCGGTAAGCCTTCCTGGGAGCTGTGAAGCTGCCAAAGGAACATGGGTGTGGACATAAGGGACTGGGAGCCATCACTACCGTCCCAAGAGCTGTGACCATGGCCTGAAGCCTAGCCACTGCCCCTTCTGTACAGAAGGGTCTCGTCAACCCGTGGCCATGTTTCTGTTCTTCACACTGTCTTGTCTGTTGGAAACTTTTCAGGATAAATATTAGGGGACTCCCTTCTCCGAACAAAGAGCGGTCACACAACTGGGAGGGTGGTGGTGACTTCATGGGCCAAAGTGGGTCGTGTTGCCGTCACCACCAGCACAATTTACCAGTGACATGAAGAGCTGAGAGCCCCACGGTTCTTGAGGCTTGGTGCCCTCACCCTTCATACTGCCATAATGGTCCGCCCCTTTCTGTTTGCTCTTGAGACAAGGTCTTCCTATGGTGTGCAGGCCAGCCCTGAACTCCTGGACTTCAACAGCCCTCCTGCCTCAGTTTCTCAAGTACCTAGGACCACAGATCTGTAACACCACACCTGCTGGTCCACCTTATTTGTCCACGCTGTGGCATTAAGTCATCACTGAGGTTGTCACTTTTTGATTGTGCAGCTGTGGCGACGGCTGGTGGAAATCGACTTCCCCAGGAAGTATGGCTGGAAGGGATCGCTGCTGGGAGACTTGGAAGGGAGGCTCAAGCAGGTACCTGAGGCCGGGGCACTCTTTCTGGGAGATGAAAGAACATAGAGGAGACCAGGCACCTTACATCCCAAATTGTTATGTGTGGTTCACTTGAGTGTAAGGCTGATAATGGTGGTGAGGCAGGGGGTCAGCCATGAGTCTGGACATGTGTTCTGACTTGGCCACTGTCTTTTGACTTCAGAAGGAAGTAGAAGTTCTTGTGTGATGCCCTTAGAACAACAGGGACATGATGGGGACCCGAACCACATATGGGGAAGCGCACATGCAGACACCACACTGGCCGTTATGGAAACAGCATCAAAGTGGAAAAAACAAAACCATGCAGAAAAATGCTCTTTAGTGTCAGGCAACACTAATGAACTGGCGACACTTAAGAGCTGGCGACACGGAAAGCCAACTTTACATGATAGGAATGCTTTATCCAAAACTATCAGATAGATGCTAGGAAACCAGAAGGGGAGGAAGACGGCTTATTTTTCAAAATTCACCTGTCCTGCTTTCACAAGCTCCAGTGCTGGTGTTTTGTTTTAGTGTTTTTTTGGGTGTGTGTGTGTGTGTTGTTTTTTGTTTATTGTGGGTTTCTGTTGTTGTTTTTATTTTTGTTTCTTCAAGACAGGATTTCTCTATAGCTCTGGTCCCTATCGTAGAACTTGCTCTGTACACCAGGCTGCTTTGAACTTAACTGAGATCCGCCTGTCTCTGTCTCCCTAGTGTTGGGATTTTTTTTCCTTTTGCAGAGTGAAACAAAAAGCTTTTTAATTTTTGATTATTTGTGACAGGTTCTCACTCTGTATCCCAGGCCAGTTCCAAGCTCCCAGCAATCCTCTTGCCTTGGGCTCTCTAGTGCTGGGGCCAGAGGCACGAGCCACCATGCCTAGCTACAGAATCTGTTTTCATTAGTTCCTTAATTAGTGCGGTCCTTGTAGACGTGCTTAGTGCCTGTGCAGAGAAGCTCAAATCACGGGGTGGTGAAGACACCTGGTGTTTCCCTGGTGTGTAGTGAGGAACCCCACAGCCTTCACGTCTCCATCCTTGAGCACACACAGCCCTCACGCCTCCCTCTCTGCCCGCAGGAGCAGCCCCGTTTGCAGATCTCCATCTTCTGCAGCAGTCAGTGGCAGGATGGCGGACTCCGTGACAGCGTGGCCAGGAGCTTTGAGAAGTGTGTCATTGAAGCCGTGAGCTCTGCTTGCCAGGTCACTAGCCTTTCCCTGTGGGCTCCCAGGGGTTTTCTGATATGGCCTGCCAGAGGCTGCTGAGGCCTGCTTGTTCTGAGACCCCACAGGGTCTGATCATCCCCCTTTGTGCCCAGAGCCATGTGCTGAGATCCAGAGTTCTCATCCAACTCCTAGAGAAGCAGCGTGGCTTCCTGGTCCTGGGCTGTTAAATGCCATGCGAAGCCACAGTTCCTAGGCCAGGTGTGGTGGCACATACCCTTAATCCCAGTACTCGGGAGACAGAAGCAGGTGGGTCTCTGAGTTCAAGACCAACCTGGTCTATGTAGTGAGAGCCAGACCAGCCAGGTTACATGGTGAGGACCTCCCAGCTGCTCACACAGCCTGGCCCAGCATCTCACACCTGAGCCCCAGTCACCCCTGCGAGCACTGCTGCTGGCGGGCATTAGTTCATTCTTCCTGTGCTCTGACGGAGACTGAGAAAAGGACCGCGCTTGGCCTGCTCCCTCTCGCTTCTGCAGGTTCAGCTCTAGTGAGGCCCTTCTTCCATTTGCGTTCCTTCTCCACTTTCTGTATGTGGAGGACTATGCTGTCCCTCCTGAGTGGCCTGAGCACCTTGTCAGAGCTCTGCTGGTCACATGTGTGATGAGAGGGCTCAAAGCATGTTAAGCGTTCTCCTATAAATGTTTTATTATGTTTGAGTGTTGCACACTGTATGTGTGTGTGTGTTGGGCATGTGCATGCCAGGGCACACACACATGGAGAACAGAGGACATCTTTTTGGGGGGCTCGTTCTCTCTTTCCACCACATGGGTCCCAAGGATTGACTCACATTGTTGGGTTTGGCAGCAGCCACCTTCAGCCACTGTGACATCTCTCTGTCCAGAAATAGCACAAGTCCTATGACATATTTTTCTTTTTGTGAAGTGCTGGACATCGAACCAGGGCTTTACAGATGCTAGGCAAGCTCTTAGCCACTGACTCATACCCCAGTGAGCATTTTTCCTGTTTCTTTTTTTTTTTTTTCAAGACAGGGTTTCTCTGTGTAGCTTTGGAGCCTGTCCTGGATGCTCTGTAGACTAGTGTGACCTCAAACTCACAGAGATCTGCCTGCTTCTGTCTCCTATCCCCTGCCACCCCAAGTGCTGGAATTAAAGGCATGCGCCACCACTGCCTGGTGCATTTTTCCTTTGAGGCCCTGTGAACCACTTTGAATTGATTTGAAATATTATTGAAAGGATAACTTTGAAAAGAGAAACTAGAGTATTAAAAGGTTGCAATTAAAAAAGAAAAAAACCCACAAAACCACACTGCAAGAAGCATCCCCAAAACTGTAGAACTCAGAGAACTTGTCTTCAGTCAGAAGGGAATGGGATGGAAGCTGCGGCTCTTCCCACGGGAGTGGGTACACACACTCTCAGAACATCCTCCTGCATCACCCACCACACACAAAAACATCACCTCAGTCAGACCTACAAAGACAGCAGCCGGGTCCTCTCCCACCTCAGTCAGACCTACAAAGACAGCAGCCCCGGGTCCTCTCCCACCTCAGTCAGACCGACAAAGACAGCAGCCCCGGGTCCTCTTCCACAACTCATGCTCTTGACCTCCGGTCAGGCCATCAAGGACAATTTTTGAAAACACTCATTTAAGGTCTCAAGTAGCCCAGGCTGGCCCTATATTTTCTGTGTACCCAAGGATGGACTCCTTTCCAAATGCTAGGATTACTGTCATGTACCACCACACCCAGTTTTCACGTTTCTCTAATTTTAAAACAAACTAATAAGACATTATTACATTTTCCTTTTTATTCCTCACTTTCTTTATAGTCTCAGACCAGTGTCCTTGAGGGGCTCTCCTGTCGAGATCTGCAGAAATTTGGTACTCTCTTGTCGGCTGTGATAACCAAGTCCTGGCCCAAGCACAATGGGGAGGCTATGTCAGACATGGATGGGATCCTCAAATACCTGCTCACGTGGCCAGATGTGAGGCAACTCTTCAAACTGTGTGGTATGTGCTGGCGGCTGCGGGGAGCCCGGGGAGGGTGCCCTCTTGTCCTCAGGGAGCAGAACAGGACAAAAGAACAGACCTGACATCCCGCTGGTCTATGCTGATGCAGGAAGCAGCTGGGATGGTGGGGCCAGGACCAGGACAGGCATGGGCGTCTTGACAGCTAAAGTCCCAGCTGACTGGGAGCTGCTGCATCCCAGCTGCCATGCTGTGCTTGGCACCACTGTCCCCCTGACAGTCTAGGGCCTCCGCCTCCAGGAGAAGGGACGTGAAGTGCAGCGTAGACACTGACTGGCTTTGCTCTGCAGATGCTGAGAGCAGCAAGAATTACAGTCGGGCTGGGGAGATGACCCAGCGGGTAAAGGGCCTGCTGAGTGGGGAGATGGCCCAGCGGGTACAGGGCCCACTCAGTGGGGAGATGGCCCAGCAGGGTAGGGGATGAAGTTGGAGGACCCTTGTGGCTTCTTGCTACAAGTCAAGCTTCAGGTTCAGAAAGATTTTGGACTGACTACACATGCATGCACACATACCACGCATGCACACACGCGCGCGCACACACATGTGTGCACGAGAGAGAGAGAGAGAGAGAGAGAGAGAGAGAGAGAGAACTAGACAAGCTCAGGTGGCCTTCAGAGCAGTCCCCTTGAGAGCAGTGCTGACTGACTTACAGAACAGGAAGGCCTACCTGACCCTCCCAGCACACACAGACCCGAGTGTTATGTCTTCCCCTGAAATCTCTCACGTGTCTCATGTGAGCTGCTGTGTTTAGATCTTAGAGCAGGAATGCACTGAGTTTGAACTGAAAGCCCAGGCCAGCTTAATGTTCATTTTCACCAGATCATTGGGCAGCCCATACAGGGAGCTTTTGGGGGTGAGGGGTGAGGCAGAAAGTGTGACTGCTGATGTGTGTTGTAAGAGGGTTCTAGTTCTTTTCCCGGCCACCCACACTCCCGAAATAACCACACAGAAACTGTATTAAATCACTGCTTTGCCCATTAGCTCTAGCTTTTTATTGGCTAACTCTTACATCTTAATTTAACCAATTTCTATTACTCTGTGTGTCACCACGCAGCTGTGGCTTAACATCTGTGTCTGGTGAGGCTACATTTGAAGTAGGAGGCCGCTTGTTTGTTCCTGGCTGCTCAGCCCCGAAATAATCACACAGAAATTATATTATTTGAAACACTGCTTGCCCAATGACTCTAGCATATTCCTAGCAAGTTCTTACATATTAAATTAACCCATTTCTATTATTTTATATTTTACTACGAAGTTCGTGGCCTACCAGCAAGGTTCTTGCTGGCAGCTCATGTCTTTCTCCTCTGGTGGCTCCATGATGTCATACTGACTCCGCCTTCTTTCTCCCAGCATTCAGTATAGTTTTCTGTGCCTAGTTCTACTCCAACCTATCAATAGGCCAATGCAGTTTGTTTATTCATTAACCAATAAAAGCAACACATACACAGAAAGACCTCCCACACGAGATGAGGGTGCCATATGCATTTACTGTTCGCTTGAGAGTATCACATGTGTATATTTTCAATTAATAGGTTTTCTAGGAAAAAATCATCAGCAAACATGGTTCCCACAGGCTGCTCCAGCAGCCATGTGCTGCTATTCACATCTGGAATGTGTGTGTGTCCTTTATCTCGGATGAGCTGTTTAGTGTTGGCACACTAAGTCTGTGGGGTCGTAGGTGCTCTCTAGGTTTTAACAGATACATGATGGCATGTTTGGGACATCACAGTGTCGACACAATAAGCTCATTGCCTCGAGGATCTGTAGCCCCGCTGTTTACTCCTTCCCCTGTGGCTTGTTCTCTAGAAGAGCCTATAGCTGGACCCCATAAGTGTAGCCATCGAGACGACTTTCATAGCAGTTTGCATTGGAAGCTCCTCCCTGTCTAATTATTGCTCAGCAGCTGAATTCTGTTTTCATCACGGAATAATTTTGATGGTGCAGAGCTACCAGAGTTTCTTTCTTTGTTCACCTGCAGAATAGTATCGCCATTATTTCATGTTTTGTTTTGTTTTTCTGAGACTTAGTCTCTCCATGTAGCCTTGGCTGGTCTACAGCTGGCTGTGTAGACCTGGGTGGCCTTGAACTAACATATCTGCTTGCCTCTGCCTCTAGAGTACTGGTACTAAAGAAGGCGTGTGCCACCATGCCCAGCTGTTTCATGGATTTACAATGATGGATAAGGCTACTTTGTTTTTGATGATACAGATAATCATGCTCTTTTAATACACACCTAATGACAGCAGGAGAGAAATTTTCTGGGGTTTACAAGTAAATGTATTGAAAGTCTTTCCATCCAGACTGATTGTCAGGTCACACATATTACCCTACAGTGGGGCATGGTAGCCAGGATGTGTGGAGCCTGAAGCCACACACAAGTCAAGTGTTGTCACACTGAGAACATGGCCGATGGCTACTGTACCATCAGAGTCATCAGGGATGCCTGGTGGGAATCGAAGGGGTCTGGAGACCCAGGCTCCGAACTATGTGCTCTCCCTCTGATCAGGAAGCAACAAGAAAATCTTAGACAACATCACGGGGGAAGGCAGGCAGCTGATGGCCACGGCTGAGTCTGTGTTCCAAAAGGCTGCAGAGGAACTTGAGGATGGCACCATCGTGATTGGACAGCTGGAGTTGATCCTTGAGAACAAGAGTCAGTTTGTTGACATCTGGAACTTAAGTAAGTATGAAGTTGAGATACCGCTAGGCAGCTGAGCAGCGTCCAGAGGGAGAAAGTTTGGGTATGGCATTTTGTGTGCAGGATGTGTTCCCGGGCTTTGTAACCGGCAGCAGTTCTTGTCAGCACATTGGGAAGCTGTGGTTTACGGTTCTGAGGAGTATCATGAGCAAGCAGTGGAATGATGGCTGCCAAGTACATGACTCCACTATCCTCACAGACTGGCTGAGCAGGAGCCTTCCTGGTCCCTCCTCCTTGCCCCGACCGTGCAGTGTGCAGAGCGAGGCAGCAGAAGGCGGTTACATGGAAGACAAGCAGGATTGTGTGAGCGGTTAATTTACTTTTCAGGTGGAATACGGCTGCCACGCCAAGAGAAGGCCTGTGATTTGGAGGACTTGCTGGCCAGGAGAAAGGATGATCTGCTGTTCCTCAAGCGAGAGAAGAGACACGTGGAGAGCCTCCTGAGGCAGTTTGGGAGAGTGAGACACCTCGTGGAAGGTGCGCACCCAGGAGTGGTACTGCAGAAGTGTGGGGTCTCGGTGAAGGGCAGAGGAAGTGCAGTGTGATGATGGAGCACAGTAGCAGAGCTGGGGCTTTAAAACAGTTTTTAAAAATTTGCATGATATGGCGACATAAGCATATGTATTTGCGTGTGCATGTCAAGGCCCAGGGTAGGTACTGGGAGTCACTCTTGAGACCTCTTTTACTTTATTCATTTTCTTGTTGTTGTTTATTTTTGAGACAGGGCTTCTCTGGGTAACAGCCCTGGCTGTCCTTCAACTCACTTGTTAACAAGCTGAAAGAGATCCCCCTGCCTCTGCTTCTCTAGTGCTGGGACTGAAGCCCTGCACCACCACCCTTGCTCAGTGAGACCGGGTCTCTCAGTCAAACCCAGAACTTGCTGCTGTGTCTAGCCTTGCCAGCCAGTTTGCTCTGGAAATTCTTCCATCCCAGTTTCTCCAGGCTAGAAATACAGCCAGGCTGCCACACCCACCTGACATTTATATGGGTTCCAGTGATCAAAAATTTTTAATCCAAGTTCACTTGCATTTGCCAGAGGGAATCCACATCACCTCTGTATTCCATGCCCACAAGTATCTCTCTGACTTTAATTCAAGTTCACTTGCAATTGCCAGAGGGAATTCACATCACTTCTGTATTCCATGCCTGCAAGCATCTCTAACTTTTATGTCGTAGAACTATCTGCTGACACCCATCATAGGATGTGACTCTTCTGAGATGGGCACCTCATCCTCATCATCACTAGATGGGTGAGCAGCCCTGAGCTCTCCCTTAACCCTGCTGGTGGCATCTGTGCCTCTTCCTAAGTACATTCCCATATATATCCCTGCCCTCTGGCCCTGACTCTGCATCTGGCAGACACAGCTTAGCTACCCTCCTAAGAAAGAGGCGCTCCCTGTCTGAGTGAGCGCATGTCTGTCTGCCCTAGTTCCAGTGCATTGCTTGGCTGGGAACAGAGGGAGATTGTAAGCCTAGGAATGATGCTGTGTTCCCGGCTGTGTCTCTGGTGCAGCTGGGAAGCCTGGGGCAGTCCTGGTTACTGCTTCTCTGTGTGTGACATGTTTGCCCTCACTGGATGCTCTGTAGGTCAGGCTACCCTCAGATTCACAGAGATCCATCTGCCTCTGCTCCTGAATTCTAGAATAAAAAGTATGTGCCTGGGCAGTTTCTGACTTAGAGATAAAATTCCTATTTTATAATTAGTGTGAGCTTTAGCAGGGAGTGAGAAAGAGTAGGTGCCTGTTTCCCAACTGACCCTTCACCCAGAGTTTAGTGTTTTCCTCTTTGAGAAAACTGACAACAAAACCAAGGTGGGAGGGAGGAAAGATGTGCGTGTTTTACGGAGGAAATGATCCAAGTGGTTGTATCTGAGTTCCTTAGAGAAGCGAGCAGAGAAAGGGCTAGCGCTGTGTCGGTAGTCGAGCCTTTGTCTAATGCTGCAAGGCGGTAGGATCTGTCCCCAGTGCCAAAATAGAATGCTAGTTCTGCCCATCCTGATCCATCCTGATGCATGTCCACAATCCCAGCCATTAGGGTGCTGAGGCAGGAGGATAATTAGTTGAAGGCCAGCCTGGCTACATACTCAGACCTTCTTTCCTTCACTGAGAAGGAGAAGCGATGCCAGGCAGTGGTGGCGCAGGCATAGGCAAGCGGATCTCTGAGTTCAAGGCCAGGCTGGCCTTCAGAATAAGTTCCAGGACAGCCAGCACAACACAGAGAAACCCTGTCTCAAAAAGCGAGAATGGGTGTGTGAGATCAAAGTGAAATAATATGCTACTATCATCGGAGGCTTAACATCCAGCGTTTCATTCCGGTTTCTATAGTGGAGTTTGGAAATATTGAGGCAATACACTCTCAAGACCTCAGCAATAAGAGACTCAATGAAGCATTGATAAACCTACCTGGCTCATCTCCCCACAAAAGGAAGACTCATTACTTACTGAGCCCTGAGATCCAAAAAATCGCAAGCAAGCTAGACTCCCTGAAAGACAGCCACATCTTCCAAGTCTTCTGGCAAAAGACAGCAGAGTCATTGAGTACTCTGAATCAGGACCCCAGAAAGTTGAAATTATTGCTCTCAGATGCCTGCAAATGCCTATACTACCCCTGCTATGAGAAATTCTACATACTCTATGAGAACCTGAAGTCAGGAGAGATCACCTTCGCTGAAGTTGATGACATCTTCAGGGACTTTGTAGATAAATATGGTGAACTGACTGTTGACCTAAACTTCATGTGCACTGTGGAACCCCAAGAGCAAAAAGGTTGGATCCCAGAGCGTGTGGCACAGATCAAGGAATACCATAGCCTGCACCAGGCCATCAGCTCTGCCAAGGTCATCTTTCAGGTCCGAAGCACTTTGGGCGTGACCGGTGACTTCAGTGTTCTCCACAAGTTGTTAAACTTCGTAAGTTCTTTGCTTGCTCTCCTGAGGGATGAAGACCAACCTGAATGTTCTTGAGAGCTAGGGTTTCTTTCTGGCCTGGGGTGGGGTGGGGTGGATGTCGGTGATGGTGGAGCAGATGGGCAGTGTGGGTGATGGTGGAGCAGATGGATGGTGTGGGTGATGGTGGAGCAGATGGATGGTGTGGGTGATGGTGATGGTAGAGCAGATGGATGGTGTGGGTGATGGTGGAGCAGATGGATGGTGTGGGTGATGGTGATGGTGGAGCACATGGACGGTGTGGGTGATGGTGGAGCAG
>PVIU01017492.1:0-41776 GCA_004026605.1 Ondatra zibethicus
GACCCACGTTGGAACACTGGACTGAGCTCCCAAGGCCCAGTTGAAGAGCAGAAGGAGGGAGAAGATGAACACAGAAGTCAGAACCACAAGGGATTCGTCCACCCATTGAGATGGTGTGCCCGATCTAGTGGGAGCTCACCAAGGCCAGCTGGACTGGGACTGAACGAGCATGTGATCGAAACAGACTCTCTGAATATGATTGACAATGGGGACTGACTGAGTAGCCAATGATAATGGCACTGGGATTTGATTCTACTGCATGTACTGGCTTTTTGGGATCCTAGACAGTTTGGATTCACACCTTCCTAGTCCTGGATGGAGGCGAGAGGGCCTTGGGCTTCCCACAGGGCAGGGTAACCTGCGCTCTCTTAGGACTGGAGGGGAAAACGGGAGGGGGAGTGGGGAAGCGGGAGGGAAATGGGAGGAGTGGAGGAGGTGGAAATTTTGAATGGTACTATTTCTAATGCAATAATAAAAAATTAAATGTGGGAAAAAATTTTTTTAAAAATTTATTTGAAATAGCCAGAAACTTGAAACAACCTAGATGACCCGCAACCCAATAATGAATAAAAAAAACATGGTATATTTGCACAATTGAATATTATTCAGCTGTTAAAAATAAAGACACCAGGCTAGAGGGCCCCTCTTGTCCCACGGAGCAGAGCAGAGCAGAGCTAGCAACTTTCACTAATCCCACCCTTTGGACGGGGAGTTCCTGGGCGAGCAAGGAGTACTACCCAGCATAGGCATTCATCTAGACCCCAATATATCTGGACACTGCAAAGGGCCCTGATCCAGGGCTGGCAGAAACATTCAGACAACACAAGGGGCCCTGATCCAGTGCCAGCAGGTACACCCAGATGCTGCCCCAAGGGGCTCAGATCCAGTGCCTGCAGATAAATCCAGACCAACTGCGAAGTCCTGGGCGAGCAAGGGGCCCTGACCCAGTCCAGACAGATACACTCCCTAACACATTTGAAGGAAGAGATAGGCAGGTGCCAATCCAGGAATTCATCCAACAACCTGAAAGCAACATGATAACACCAGAATCCAGTGAGTATGGAACAGAAAAACATGAGCAACCTATCCCAGAAGAAGTAGAAGAAATTGACTTTAAAAGTAACTTTATGAAAGTCATAGAGACCTTTAAAGAAGAGGTGAAAAACACCTTTAAAGAAAGGTATGAAAAAACTAACAAAAAGTTAGAATAAATGAATAAATTCCTCAAAGATACCCTAGAAAACCAAGAAAAAGCAATCAAACAGGTAACAGAAAGAATTCAAAACTTGAAAATTGAAGTGGAGGCAATGAAGAAAACACAAACCGAGAGATGGCGGGATATGGAAAATCTGGATAAACGAACCACACAGACAAGTATAAGCAACAGAATAAGAGATAGAAGTAAGAATCT
This sequence comes from Ondatra zibethicus, assembly GCA_004026605.1. Taxonomy (NCBI): domain Eukaryota; kingdom Metazoa; phylum Chordata; class Mammalia; order Rodentia; family Cricetidae; genus Ondatra; species Ondatra zibethicus. The sequence goes on from PVIU01017492.1 coordinate 1,412, forward strand.
CAGATGCTGAAGATATGATAGAGAAAACAAACTCAGTGATCAAAGAAAACAACAAATCCAACAAATTCACAACACATAACATCCAGGAAATCTGGGACACCATGAAAAGACCAAACCTAAGAATAATTGGGATAGAAGAAGGAGAAGAATTCCACTCCAAAGTCCCAGAAAATATATTCAATAAAATTATAGAAAAAAAACTTTCTGAACCTAAAGAAGGATATTCCTATGAAGGTACAAGAAGCATACAGAACACAAAATAGGCTGGATCAAAAAAATCCCCTTGCCATATAATGATCAAAACAAAACATACAGAATAAAGAAAGAATATTAAGAGCCACAAAGTAAAAGGTCAAGTAACATATTAGGATAAACCTATCAGAATTACACCTGACTTCTCTATGGAAACCATGAAAGCCAGAAGGTCTTGGATAGATGTGCTGCAGAAACTAAGAGACCATGGATGCAAACCCAGACTACTATATCCAGCAAAGATTTCTTTCACCATCGATGGGGAAAACAAGATATTCCAGGATAAAAACAAATTTAAGCAATATATAGCCACATACCCAGCCTTACAGAAAGTACTAGAAGAAAAACCACAACTAAAGGAAGCAAACGACACCCATAATAACACAGACATCTAACAACCCTATACCATCTCAACTCAAAGAAGGGAGACACACAAACCTTACTACCAAAAAGAAAGTAACCGGAATTAACAACCACTGGTCATTAATAACGCTTAATAACAACGGACTCAATTCACCTATAAAAAGACAGAGGTTAAGAGAATGGATACAAAAACAGGATCTGACATTCTGCTGTTTACAAGAAACACACCTCAACCACAAAGACAGACATTATCTCAGAGTAAAGGGTTGGAAAAAGGTTTTTCAATCAAACGGCCATAAGAAACAAGCAGGTGTGGCTATATTAATATCTAACAAAATCAACTTCAAACTAAAATCAATCAGAAGAGATGGAGATGGACATTTTATACTCTTAAATGGAATAATCCATCAGGATGAAGTCTCAATCCTGAATATATATGCCCCTAATATAAAAGCATCCACATAGGTAAAGGAAACATTACTAGAACTCAAAGCACACATCAAACCCCACACACTAATAGTAGGATATTTCAACACTCCTCTCTCACCAATGGACAGGTCAACCAGACAGAAACTTAACAGAGAAATAAGAGAACTAATAGATATAATGAATCAAATGATTTAATAGACATGTATAGAACACTCCACCCAAACAGGAAAGAATATACCTTCTTCTCAGCATCTCATGGAACCTTCTCGAAAATTGATCACATACTCGGTAACAAAGCAAACATCCACAGATAAAAAAAGATTGGAGAAACCACCTGTGCCTTCTCGAATCACCATGGAATGAAGTTAGAATGTAACAACAATTCCACCCCCCAATAACATACAAATTCATGGAAACTGAACAGTCAACTACTGAACCACTCCTGGGTCAAGGAAGAAATAAAGAAAGAAATTAAAGTCTTCCTTGAATTCAACCAAAATAAAGACACAACATACCCAAAACTATGGGACACTATGAAAGCAGTGCTAAGAGGAAAGTTCATACCACTTAGTGCCACATAAAGAAAACGGAGAAAGCACACATTCGTGACTTAATAGCACCCCTGAAATTTCTAGAAAAAAAAGAAACAGACTCACCCAGGAGAAGTAGAAGACTGGAACTAATCAAACTGAGGGCTGAAATCACCAAAATAGAGACACAGAAAACAATCCAAAGAATCAATGAAATGAAGAGTTGGTTCCTTGAGAAATTCAACAAGATCAACAAACCCTTATCCAAACTAAGCCAAAGGTAGAAAGAGAACACTCAAATTAACAAGATCAGAAATGAAAAGGGGGTCATAATAACAGACACTGAGGAAATTCAAAGAATCATTAGGTCTTACTACAAAAGCCTGTATGCCACAAAATCGGAAAATGTACAAGAAATGGACAATTTTTTAGATAAATACCACATACCGAAATTAAATCAAGACCAGGAGAACAGTTTAAATAGACCTACAAGTCACGAGGAAATAGAAGCTGTCATCAAAAACCTCCTAACCAAATAAAGCCCAGGACCAGATGGTTTTAATGCAGAATTCTACCAGAACTTCCAAGAAGAGCTAATACCTATACTCCTTAATGTGATTCACATAATAGAAACAGAAGGGTCATTGCCAAACTCTTTTTATGAAGCTACAGTTACCCTGATACAAAAACCACACAAAGACACAATCAAGAAGGAGAATTATATACCAATCTCACGTATATACATTGATGCAAAAGTTCTTAATAAAATACTGGCAAACCGAATCCAAGAACACATTAAAAAAGTCATTCATTATGATCAAGTAGACTTCATCCCAGAGATGCAGGGCTGGTTCAACATATGAAAATCTATCAATGTAATCCATCACATAAATAAACTGAAAGAAAAAAACTATATGATCATTTCATTAGATGCTGAAAAAGCATTTGACAAAATTCAACACCCCTTTATGATAAAGGTCTTGGAAAGATTAGGGATACAAGGATCATATCTAAGTATAATGAAAGCAATATACAGCAAGCTGACAGCTAACATCAAACTAAACAGAGAGAAACTCAAAGCCATTCCACTAAAATCAGGAACAAGACAGGGCTGTCCACTCTCTCCATATCTCTTTAATATAGTGCTTGAAGTTCTAGCAATAGCTATAGACAAAATAAGGAGATCATGGGGATTCGAATTGGTAAGGAAGAAGCCAAACATTTGTTATTTGCAGATGATATGATAGTGTACATAAGTGACCCCAAAAACTATACCAAAGAACTTCTACATCTGATTAATACCTTCAGTGAAGTGGCAGAATACAAAATCAACTAAAATATATCAGTAGCCCTCCTATACACAAAGGATAAAGAAACAGAGAGGGAAATCAGAGAAACATCACTTTTCATGATAGTCACAAATAGCATAAAGTATCTTGGGGTAACACTAACCAAGGAAGTAAAAGGTCTATTTGACAAGAACTTTAAGACCTTGAAAAAAGAAATTGAAGAGGATACCAGAAAATGGAAGGATCTCCCATGCTCCTGTGTTGGTAGGATCAATATAGTAAAAATAGCAATTCTACAAAAGACACTCTATAGATTCAATGCCATCCCCATCAAAATCCCAAAAAAAATTTTCACAGACCTTGAGAGAACAATAACTATCTTTATATGAAAAAAACAAAAAGCCCAGGATAGCCAAAACAATCCTATACAATAAAGGAACTTCCAGAGGCATTACCATCCCTGACTTCAAACTCTATTACAGAGCTACAGTAATGAAAACAGCTTGGTATTGGCATAAAAACAGAGACGTTGACCAATGGAATCGAATCGAAGACCCGGGTATTAATCCACAAACCTATCAACAAAGAAGCTAAAAGTATACAATGGAAGAATGAAAGCATCTTTAACAAATGGTGCTGGCATAACTGGATGTCAACCTGTAGGAGAATGAAATTAGTCCCTTATCTATCGCCATGCACAAAACTCAAATCCAAATGGATTAAAGACCTCAACATAAATCCGACCACAGTCAACCTGATAGAAAAAAAAGTGGGAAGTAGCCTGCAATACGTGAGTACCGGAGACCACTTCTTGTGTAAATCCCCAATAGCACAGACAATAAGTGCAACAATGAACAAATGGGACCTCCTGAAACTGAGAAGCTTCTGTAAAGACACAGTCATTAAGACAAAAAGGCATCCTACTGAATGGGACAAGATCTTCACCAACCCCACATCAGACAAAGGTCTGATCTCCAAAATATACAAAGAACTCAAGGAACTAGACATTAAAATTCTAAATACCCCAATTAAAAAATGTGGTAAGGATCTGAATAGAGAATTCTCAACAGAAGTTCGAATGACCAAAAGATACTTAAGATCATGTTCAACTTCCTTAGCCATCAGGGAAATGCAAATCAAAACAACGTTGAGATACCATCTTACAATTGTCAGAATGGCTAAAATAAAAAACACAAAGGATAGCCTATGCTGGAGAGGATGTGGAGTAAGGGAACACTCATCCATTGCTGGTGGGAATGCAAAGTTGTACAACCTCTTTGGAAATCATTGTGGCGGTTTCTCAGGAAATTGGGAATCAACCTACCTCAGGATCTAGCAATACCACTCTTGGGAATATACCCAAGAGATGCCCAATCATACTACAAAAGCATTTGTGCAACTATGTTCATAGTAGCATTGTTTGTAATAGCCAGAACCTGGAAACATCCTAGGTGCCCATCAATGGAAGAATGGATCAAGAAAGTGTGGAATATATACACATTAGAATACTACTCAGCGGTAAAAACAATGACATCTTGAATTTTGCATGCAAATGGATGGAAATAGAAAACGCTATCCTGAGTGAGGTAACCCAAACCCAGAAAGATGATTATGGTATGTACTCACTCATTAATGGACCCTAGCCATAAAACAAAGGACACTAAGCTTTTAGCTCACAAGCCCAGAGAAGCCGAATAGCAAAATTAACCCCAAAAAAAGCATATACAGATCCTCCTGAAATTTGGAAGCAAACAAGATCACCAGCCAAAGTTGTAAGCAAGGAGGTGGGGATAGAGGTGAGGGATCAAGGGGTAGGGGAAGGGGAGAGGGGGAAGGAGAAAGGAAAAGGGAAGGACTGGGGAGAGCTTGGGGGAGTAGGAGGGTGGAGATGGAGGAAAGGTGGATATTCGAGAAGGGAATAAGATATCTACATTAAGGAAGTCATTTTAGGACTGGCAAGATACTTGGCCCTGGAGGGGAACCCAGGTGTCCACGGGGATGTCCCCAGGTAGGTATTTGGGCAGCAGAGGAGACGGTACCTGAACTAGCCTTGTCCCATTGTCACATTGATGAATATCTTGATCACCACCATAGAAATTTCGTCCGATGGATGGAGATAGAGACAGGACCCACATTCACACCAGAGCAATGGATTGAGCTCCCAAGGTACAGTCAAAGAGCAGAAAGAGGGAGAAGATGAGCAAGGAAGTGAGGACCATCAGGGGCTGGTCACCCACGGAGACAGTGTGCCTGATCTAATGGGAGCTCACCAAATCCAGCTGGACCAGGACTGAATAAGCATATGTTCAAACTTGACTCTCTAAATGTGGCTGCCAATGGGGGCAGACTGAGAAGCCATCAACAATGACACTAGGACCTATCTCTTCTGCATGTATTATCTTTTTGGGAACCTAGTCAATTTGGTTGCACACCTTCCTAGGCTGGGATGGAGGGGGGAGCACCTTGGACTTCCTACAGGGCATGGCACCATGCCCTATTTTGAGGATGCAGGGGGAGGGAGGAGGGGCTGGGGGAGCGGTAGGGTAGTGGGAGAAGGGGAGGAAATGTAAAATTTTTTTTGAATGGAAAAAAAGTAAAAGAATATGGAAAAAATGACACCAGGAAATTTGAAATCAGTGGATGGAACTAGAAAAAAATCATTCTGAGTGAGGACACCCAGACACAAAAAGACAAACATGGTAAGTAATGACTCATAAGTGAACATTAGGTTTAAAGTAAAAGATAAGCATTCTATAATGCACCAACCCTAGAATGCTAGGTGATGTGGGAGTCACCTCTGTGTGCTCTGATTAATGAATAGAAAAATTGCCTTGGCCTGTTGATATCGTAGAACTTAGGTAGTCAGGGAAGATGAAACTGAATGCTGGGAGGAAGAAGGAGGAGAGAGACGCCATGGAGCCACTGGAGACAGACGCTGGGAATTTAACCCGGTAAGCCAAGGCCACGTGGTGATGCACAGATTAATGGAGATGGGTTAAATTAAGATGTAAGAGTTAGGCAATACTCTAGAAAAAATGCCCAAGAACCCACAGGGATGACCCCAGCTGAGACCCTAAGCAATAGAGGAGAGGGTGTCTGAACTGACCTCACCCTGTAGTCAGACTGGTGATTATCTTAAATATCACCATAGAACCTTCATCCAACAACAGATGGGAACAGAGGCAATGACCCACATTGGAGCACTAGACTGAGCTCCCAAGATCCAGTTGAAGAGTGGAGGGAGTGAGAGTATGAGCAAGGAATTCAAGACCATGAGGGGATCATCCACTGAGACAGTTTGCTTGAGTTAATGGGAGCTCACCAACTCCAACTGGACTGGGAGTGAATGAGCATGGGAACAACCAAGCCCCTCTGAATGTGGTTGACAGCTGGGGCAGACTGAGGAGCCACTGATAGACACTGGAATGTGTCTCTACTGCAGATACTGGCTTCATGGGATCCTATTCTCTTTGGATGTAAACCTACTCAACCTAGATGTAGTAGGGAGGGCCTTGGACTTTCCATGGGACGAGGTGCATGGCACTCACTTAGGGTTGCAGGGGTGGGGGAGCGTCTGTGAAGGGAGAGGGAGGGGACTGGAAGGAGGGGAAGGAGTGGGAATTTGGTAGAAGTCGAGATTATGGATAAAGTAGTATCCTATGCAGAGAGGAGCTAAAGCTTAATGTGGATTTTAGACTTCACTCTAAAGAGGGAAAGCATTGGAGCATTGGTTCATTAGTGATATTAGTAATACCTATCAGTATTCTCAATATTCAATAATTCACTTGAAGATAACAGTAGTACTCTCATGTTAACATAATTTTTATAAAAAAATAATTACTTTCTAAATCCACAAAAAATAGTGAAAACTGTACCCCTGTTTTATATCTTGTAAATGTTTTGATATCCAAAGTAATAAATGTCACCTAGACCCCCCAAAAAAAGAGTTATCCAATAGGAAGTTAGAGCTAACGAGCCAAGCATTGATTTAATTAATACAATTCCTGTGTGGTTATTTTGGTTCTGGGCAGCCAGGACAATCAAGCAACCTTCCTATTACAGCTAGGTAACAAGGAGTGCTGAAGGTGGATGCATTGATCTCCCTGGCAAGGGAAAATAGAGGAAATCTACTGGGTCAACTGGGGGCAAACGGGTAGAGGGGAAGGGGGGGGAAATGAGAACATGAGGAAACCATATGGACAAGTTGAGGGAGGGATAGAGTGGGAGAGCAATGAAATAAATATCTTGATAGAGGGAGCCATTATAGGGTTAGGGAGAAACCTGGTGCAAGCCTGGAAAACAGTTCTGAGACTAAAGCAGACTGGAAATACCTAACTCAAGAGGTTTCAGAGGGAAATGAGGAGTTTATCTGGAACTGGGATAGAGACCATTTCTGTGATATTTGGGCAAAGGATCTGGTTTTATTCTGCCCATCCTAAGAATTTTTCTGATGCTTAAAGTAAAAAGTAATGGGCTAATTTCTTTGGTAGAGATCATTTAAAGACAAAATAATATTGAATCTGCTGGGTGGTTGTTATTAAAGACTGTTGGGCAGGCCTATAGAGAAAAAGAAGAAGACAGTGAGTAGCATTCCCCCATGGCTGCATTTCAGTTCCTGTCTCCAGTTCTGCCCTGCTTGAGGTCGTGACTTTCTTTCATTGTGGACTGTAACCTGGGAGCTGTAAAATGAAATAACATTTTCCTCCCTATGTTGCTTTTGCTCATGGTGCTTTATCGCAGAAATAGAAAGTTAATGATGAAAGCATGAACCTTATATATGATGAGGCTGTCATGTGAGAGAACATGTTATTTTTAGTGGCACATAGATATATTAGCAAATTCAACCCAATATATGTAAAATATTTATACACAATCAATAATGGATTTACAGGGCTTGTAAATCTAGGTCATTTAGAAACTAATACCATCCCTTACATCAGCAAGGAAAAAATGAAAACATATATGATGAAGGCATTTATTTAGATACAGAAATGTGAATTTTCCACACCCATTCATTGTGAACATTCACAGAAAATTAGAAACAGTGATATGCTTCCATTATTACATTCTTAAGATATTAGATAAGATAATATAGTACATTATCTTAATATATTAGATAAGATAATATGATACTACTGAAATTAACATTATATTTAACTATAACCCCAGTAGTACAGACACTGAGAGAAACAATTAATAAAAGGGACCTCCTAAAAGTGAAAAGCTTCTGTAAAGCAAAGGACACGGTCAACAAGACAAAATGACAGCTTACAAAACAGGAAAAGATCTTCACCAACCCCACATCAGACAGAGGTCTGATCTCCAAAATATACAAAGAACTCAAAAAAATTGGTCATCAAAAGAACACATAATCCAATTTTTAAAAATGGAATACAGACCTAAACAGAGAACTCTCAACAGAGGAATATAAAGTGGCTGAAAGACACTTAAGGAAATGGTCAACATCCTTAGTCATCAGAGAAATGCAAATCAAAATAACTCTGAGATTCCATCTTACACCTGTAAGAATGGCCAAGATCAAAAACACTGATGACAACTTATGCTGGAGAGGTTGTGGGAAAAAGGGAACACTCCTGCATTGCTGGAGTGCAAGTTGGCACAGCCCCTTTGGATGTCAGCATGGTGATTACTCAAAAAATTAGGAAACAACCTTCCTCAAGACCCAGTAATACCACTTTTGGGTATTTATCCAAAGACTGCTCAGTCATGCCACAAGGACATGTGCTCAACGATGTTCATAGCAACACTGTTTGTCATAGCCAGAACCTGGAAACAACCTAAATGCCCCTCGACTGAAAGATGGATAAAGAAAATGTATTTACACAATGGAGTACTACACTGCAGAAAAAAATAAGGACATCTTGAATTTTGCAGGCAAATGGATGGAGCTAGAAAACATCATTTTGAGTGAGGTAACCCAGACACAGAAAGACAATTATCACATGTACTCACTCATAGGTGGTTTTTAAACATAAAGCAAAGAAAACCAGCCTGTATACAATTCACAATCCCAGAGAACCTAGACAACAATGAAGACCCTAAGAGAGGCATACATTGATCTAATCTACATGGGAAGTAGAAAAAGACAAGATCTCCTGAGTAAATAAAAACCATGGGGACCTTGAGAGAGGGTTGAGGGGAGGGGAGAGGAAAGGAGGGGAACAGAGAAAAATGTATAGCTCAATAAAATGAATTAAAACATAAAATAAAAACATTATATTTAACAATTAGAACTCAAAAATCTCATTTTAAATCAGGAAGAAGATGGCAATATGTCTTCTTTCCATATATTGCTCAGGTTTGTACTTGAATCCCTAACTATTGCAGCAAGGGCAGTATGTAAATTAAAGATCCATATTAGGAACAGAGAAATGACTTTGTGGAACTACTCAGCGTTTATAGCAAGGTGGCTTAAGATTGATTTATGTACATGCCAGCTGCTTTTATAAATACCAGCAGTGAACAATGGAATTTAAACTTTAAAAATACATCTGTTTCATACATCAATTCTAAACTCCAAATAAATGATGTTCAGTTGGTGTTATGAAGTTTCCTGTAAAGTTGTTACTGTAATTATATGCAGTTATTAGACAAGGCCAAGCGAATTAGACCAGGATTGTGAGGTGAGTTCTTTAATTTCTCCAAATCTATTATATGAGTACTGTATTTACATCATTTCTACCCCTCCCTCTTTCCCCTCCGATTCCTTCTATGCCTCCCCACATTCTCTCAAATTCATGATCTCTTCTTATTTAATTATTATTAATAAAATTATATTTTTACTTGGGAGGCAGAGACTGGTAGATCTGAGTGAGTTTGAGGTCATTCCAGTCTACAAAGCAAGTCCAGGATAGCCAGGCCTGTTACACAGAGAAAACTCTGTCTTGAAAAAACAAAAAAAAGAAGAAAGAAAGAAAAGAAAATTATATTTTCAAAGCCATGTCAGCAGTACTCCACCAAAGAGTTCCTTCAAACACAAATGTGTTGATTACAAGCCTTCATATTTCAAGAAAACCACACAAATAACATGTGTTAAAAGTTGTGGGTTCAAGAGACAGTGATGGGTCACCATATGCATTCAGATCTTGTTTTCTATTTTGGAATCTGACTTTTGGGCATTGTTTTTGCTATTTCAGCCAAGATATTTGTTCCCAGTAGAGAAGATGAAGGCTCATGATGCAGGTGGGGAATATGGTAGCATATAATAAATGAAAATATTGCATGAAAGGGAGGAAAAACAGAAGATTCACGAAGGTGAGGATCCAAACCTAACTCATGGGACAGGGTGATCCCTCCCCTGAATCACTGGAGATGGAAAAGGAGAGGAGATAGTCAGCTAAGTATACATCTAGGTGAGTGGTTCTCAACCTTTGTAATGCTGTGACCCTTAAACACAGTTCCTCATGTTGTGATGTCACCCAACCATAAAATTATTTTCTTTGCTACTTCATAACTATAATTTTGCTACTTTTATGATTTGTAATATAAATATCTGATATGTAGGATATCTGATATGTGACCTCCAACTGGGTTGCAACCCACAGGTTGAGGACCGCTGATACAGGTGAAGAAATAACATCATGATTTGCTGTAGAAGGCTTCTCCACCACAATACCCAGATGTTTCCATACATTCAAATCACATTTGCTCCCTGGAACCTGAAATGGTTCCCCACTGAATGATCCAGATTTTCTCACAGAACTACCTGAAATCCTTGGACTTATTCTGAGGTCTCTGCCACCTTGAGAGATGCACTAATTTCTCTACTGGCTGTGTATTGGATCCGTCTTTGGCTGTGCTGATCTTCATACAGAAGAATGCCAAGGAGTACAAGGACCAAGACAAATATCCCAATCCTGATAAGATTCTCCTTTGTGTAATCCTGGGGCTGTGAGACTGGAGATTGTAGGAAAAAAGAATCACAGAGGTCAGGGCAGATGAAATCACCTTGGACAGGACTTCATCTTCTGTATTGAGTCCTCTGGCTGAGAATTCTCCTTACTCACCTGTCTTTGGGTCTGACACATTTGGTGATAGCCTGAGGGACTCAACTGCTTCTAAGAATCAAGAAAAAATAGGATATGAGGGGCTATAGAGATGACTAAGTGGTGAGCACTGGCTTGTGAGGCGGTGGTGCTGCATGATTTAGTCCCAGCACTCAAGAGGCAGAAGGAGGCAAATCTCTATGAATTTGACGTCAGCCCAGTCTACAAAGCCAGTTCCAGAAACTCAGAGAAACCTGAGTTTTACACAGAGAAACCTGGTCTTGAAAATAAAAAATAAAATAAAAAACATACTGCCTGCTCTTCCAGAGGACCCAAGTTCAATTTCCAGCACTGGTGTGACTGCTCACACCTGTCTGTAACTCCAGTTCTAGGGCTTCTGCCTCATGCAGACAAAACACCAATGAACACAAGATAAAAATAAACATGATCTTTTAAAAAAGTAGGAATGTGAAGACCTAAGTGTGTTTTCTAAGTCTTTATTTTCTTCCTTTGCCCCTCCACCATACCATTATTTCAAGAGAAGGGACATTTTTAAAAAGAGCCAAGTCAGGTATGGTGGCCCATTGCCTTCAATCCCAGAATTTGGGAGACAGAGGCATGAGAATCTCTCTGAGTTCAAAGCCAGCCTGATCTATACAGTGGATTCCAGGCTAAGGCTATGCAGTAAGACCTTAAGACCTTCCCCTGTTCTCTCAAAGGCTTCTCTCTCTCTCTCTCTCTCTCTCTCTCTCTCTCTCTCTCTCTCTCTCTCTCTCTCTCTGTGGGGGTAGGTGTGGGGTGTGCAGAATACAAAGAGCAACACAGAAACCTACAACTGATCAAAATACAGAGAACAGCTTACCATGAGTTACACACCCCTAACTGACAAAGTTACAATGCAACCCCTACACCTAAAGTTCAAGAAATAGCTCAGAAGAGAGAGGACTAGGACACTAGGACATCTGCTGTGAGACAGTGTCTTCCATATATGGCAAAGACCTGAAAAAATATATGGTTGCCTAAACAAGACCTGCACAATAAAACCAGTTGACATGGCAGTGTGAATGGATGAGATCTCAAAAAGATCCCACCCCTAGATGAGGAAGCTACAGGCAATTGATGGCTGCTGGGAGAGAAAGTTTCAGGCTTTTCCAGGGAAAAGCCCCTGTTAGGTGGTCCAATCCCTTGTCATCCCTACACACACACACACACACACACACACACACACACACACACACACACACACCTACATGTGCGTGCACACAGCACTAAACATAGCACTGTTTTTATATATAGCATATTGTATGTATATATACACACACCTAACATATAATTAAAGAAAAGGCCATGAATTTGAGAAGGAATGTAGGATACATAAGAGGAGTTGGAGAAGAAGAGGAGGGGGTAGAAATAGTGTAAATACAGCTAGGTATGAAATTCTTTTTAAAACTGAAATAAATGTAAAAAATAAAGAAGGAAAAATTTGGGTTTTGTTTATGCTTGATTTTGCTGTAATAGTTTTATAAAATAATTTTATAAAGGAGTCTAAATCTTCAGGGTTTTTTGGATTTGTTTGTTTGTTTGAGACAGAATCTCTTTTGTAGCTTTGTCTGTCATTAAACCTGCTAGGTAGACCAGACTGGCCTTGAACTCACAGAGATCTGTCTGCCTTTGCATCTTGAATCCTGGAATTAAAGGTATGTACTACCGATCCTGGCAAGCCCAAATTTCTCAATTTAATTTTTGACTTGTTTCTCCATCCCTACCTCCCTCTCTCTCTCATTTATGTATGTATGTATGTATGTATAGATGTATGTGTGTATGTATGCATGCATGCAATTTATCTGTCTGTCTGCCATTGCTTTTCTTATTTCCTCCCTCCCTATTTCCCTTCCTTCCTTCCTTCCTGTCTGTCTCATCTTCTCCTTCTCTCTTTTCTTTGGGATAGGGTCTTATTAGCCCAAATTGGTCTTCAACTCACTATGTAGCCTAGGATGACTTTGAACTTCTGATCCTCCTGCTTCCACCTTCTAAGTGCTGCAGTTACAGGTACTAATCATGGTCCTCCGTTTGCTTAGTGCCAGGACCTCATGCGTGATAGACATTAACTGTACCAACTGAGCCATGCCCCAGGCTCCATTTCCTGTGTCTCTTCTTTCCTGAACGTTACTCTCATCACGACTTCATCCACCTCTAGATGAACCTCCCTTTTGTAGGAGGATTCCTACTGGTCTCCTTGCTGGATGCTCCAGACCCTCTCTGATCTTTGTGTTCAAATTTTGCATCAGACTCACTTTAGAAAAAAAAACTTTTCTGAATTTCACCAAAACATCTAATTAGAGATAAGAGTTCTCCCAGTGAGTGAACTGTTGAGCACAGACAGAACAGGTAAGATTCCTCTGATCTAAGACCTTGAGTTCCACAGGAGGACTGTGGCATGGCGACAGCAGGGTGATGAGTTTTAACAACTACAGCATCTGTGAGTATCTCCAAAAGAGAAGGTCCCAACACACATTCATAATTCTGCCTAACACTGCTGAGCAGGGAAACATTGATCTTAGACACAAAAAGGAAGTAGCTGCTCTCCACTTCATCAGAAGAAAAGTGTCCATCATTATCAATGATTGACATGGCAGTGTAACTTTCTCTTCAGGGAATTACATGGAGCCTGGCTTCACTGAGAGTGTGTGATAGGGAGATGTCCTAGAGGAACAAAGATGGATGAGGGGGTGCCTATCTTTTTCTGAACCTGTCTCTGGGGACTTGGCTCTCTTTCTGCTTTCTATGACTCTGCTCTTACCCCACTTCCTGGTCTTTGGTCCTAGATCCCATCTTTCATCTTGCTCATTATCTCCTCTGGCCATTATCATCTGGTCCTGTGTAGTCCTGAGTCTCTAAATGGACCCACTCGGCTCAGATCCTCAACTATAATCAGAATGTCCAGCGGGAAGATATTTTGTACACCCCTGTGGGGGTGCTTACAGGGCCCAAAAGGAAGTTGGCCTTGAGAACCCAGCTTGGTAAAACAGGCCAGGGCTGTGGAGGAGGTCAGTTCCTCATCCTGTGGACAAAGAAAACCTTTCATAACTTATGTAAGAGCAACACTGAGAGTCTAGTTCTCTCCAGGAGGAAGGGTGAGGGCCTTGCAAAGTTAGCAGTGAGAGCTTCCTGGAAAGCCCTTTAGGGAAAATGGGCTAGGTGTTGGTGGAAAAGCCAGTGTCTATGCAACACCTGTCCCCTCACATTCTACATGCAGGTGACACTGCCATAACCCCCCCACCCCCCCACACATATACTGGGGCTCTGATTGAGTTTCCCTCGTTCTCCTAACTCCTGGGCCTCCCTTAGAAAAAAATCAGGGATCATGGCAAAAAAGCAACACTGTCAACAACCGATTGAGTCAATGATGGGGCTTCCTCACCTGAGACATGTATTTCCAAGGGATCACTGGCTTCTGACCACACCTGGGGGCTGAGAGCATGATAGCCGTAACATCTAAATATCCATCTCTGGCTGGGGGTCGCAGGGCCCACAGGAAACAAGCCCTGGAATTGCCCAGTGGAGTTTATAAACACTGAATCCAGTATCAAGGAGGGCTTCTGGTCTCCTTCCTTAGTCAGGACAAACCTGCTAAATGCCAGCTGTGAGCCACACTGACAGGTAATATTCTCTCCTGAGGTCACCACACTGCTGGGTTGGACAGAGAGGCTGGGTTTACTATAGAGTCCTAGAAAAGAAAGTAGTAACATATTAAGTGGGCATAGGCAGCCCATGTTGGCTTCCAATACTGCGCTGTGAGACAAGGGAAACCCGTGAAAACAGACTCCTTTCCTGAGGGCACAGTCTGGGGCTAGGTGTTCTCTCACCTGTCACCACAAGCTCCAGAGGGTCACTGTGCTCTGACCACCCAGCAGCAGTCTTATAGTAACATCGATATCTCCCTCCATACTGTTGTTCAATTGATGGGATCAAGAACTCAGCCTTGTTTGTGGCCTCCAGTGTGCTCTGTGTGCGCCAGGGATGTGGACCTCCCTCCTTGTAAAGACGGTATTCCCGGGCCCCTGTGGTCACCTCACATGAGATGGTTACCTGCTTCCCTCTAGCAACCACTGATCCTGACTGAACACTGAGGGTTGGCTTGGGGGGAGTTCCTGAAATGAAACGAGGGCTCTGTCATAGGGCAGTCCCCTCAGATGTCAGCCTTCATTTTCAGCATGCCCCAGGTATCACATGATGTTCCCAAGCTCCACTGAGCAGGGTTATCTTCAGGTCCCCAGTGAAGAGTGATCTGGAACGGCTGGACACACACTCACCTGCCAACACTGAGGTCTCTTGGCCCAGATTCAGCCCTAGAAGAGAGTCCCTTGTCAGAACTTTGCCCCTAATGCCGACATAAGCGAGCTTCACTGAAACTACTTAACACCCTGGAGTTTCTCGATTGGCTAGAGCCTGACTGTGTGGACAACAATCCCCTCCTCTTCTTCAAATCTTACCCAGATAGAGCAGGACTATGAAGATGAAAGTCATGGCACCTCTCAGTAGTTGCAACTGTACTTATGGAAGACACCACAGAGCCTGGCCGCGTAGCCAAACGGCACAGATTGGATGCCTGACATCACATGGCTATTTCTTCAGAATATACACAAGAAGGAAAACAACCCTCCCTAGGCGACTGCCTCTCATTTCCCTAGGGCTGTGGCTTGGATTCTTTCCAGAACTTCTTAGAGAAATGGTCATCTCCCCTAGCCTCTCTCACTAAGAAGGGAACAGCAAAAAGACCTGTTACTTGCATTTGCTGGACCATCTAGCAGTTGAGGATGATTGAAGATGGATTCTTCTTTCTTAAACACTCTCCACTCTTTCAGCTCATCCATCTGCACAGCACAGTGGGGTCCTGATGGTCATCAGTCAAATCCTAGCCCTGAAAACGCTTCTGAGAAGATATAGGGTGATGTTGCAGTGTGGATGCAGAGGAGCTGGCACACTGAGCACCCAACCATGCCCCATATGTGGAGCTTCATCTTGGGGTTGGGCAGAAAGGAAAACACAGGGAGATAGAGAAGGAAGCAACTGTTCTCGTGGTTCTGGGTGTGTGTCTGTGGGAAACAGCTCCCTGCACGGAACATCCTTTCCTGTCTTAGCAGCATCAACCACCCTCATCTCTCTGGGAACAACTTTCAGAACTGCTCCTGCCTCCTCACTGTTTACTTTTTTCATGGGACTAAGTTCTCATGCTGGAATAAGGGTTGCTTTTTCCATAGTGCCTGCATGTTACTCAGTGCTGGTGCCACTAGGAAGACTGGCATCTCATCCCTGAAGTTCCTCTTCTGGAATCTGTTGTAAGTACTTCACTGTGCAGATTGTGCATAGTGCTGGGCTGTCTGGGACATCACTGATTTCCTGTCCAGGATACAGCATGAGTTTGGAACATGAAATGTTCATGTTGTTGCACAATTTAGGTGCTTGCTGGTGTGTGTGTGTGTGTGTGCTCTGAGCATTTACAGATGGTGCATTAAAATATGTATGAAAACTGACATCAGACAAAGGTCTGATCTCCAAAATATACAAAGAACTCAAGAAACTAGACATTAAAATTCTAAATAACCAAATTAAAAAATGGGGTACTGAACAGAACAGAGAATTCTCAACAGAAGAATTTCAAATAGCCAAAAGATACTTAAGGTCATGTTCAACTTCCTTAGCTATCAGGGAAATGCAAATCAAAACAACCCTTATCATCTTACAACTGTCAGAATGGCTAAAATCAAGAACACCAATGATAAACTATGCTGGAGAGAATGTGGAGTAAAAGGAACACTCATCCATTGCTGGTGGGAATGCAAACTCGTGCAACCACTTTGGAAATCAGTGTGGCAGTTTCTCAGGAAATTGGGAATCAACCTACCTCAGGATCCAGCAATACCACTCTTGGGAATATACCCAAGAGATGCCCAATCATACAACAAAAGCATTTGTTCAACTATGTTCATAGCAGCATTATTTGTAATAGCCAGAACCTGGAAACAACCTAGATGCCCCTCAATGGAAGAATGGATGAAGAAAGTGTGGCACATCTACACACTAGAGTACTACTCAGCAGTAAAAAAACAATGTCATCTTGAATTTTGCAGGCAACTGGATGGAAGTATGTAGTATGAAGGGCCTGGTTGTCAGGGTTTCTGTCCTGCCCAGTCCCCCAGCTGTTTAGTCCCAGAGAAAATCACACAGTTTATATTAGGTTATAAACTGATTGGCCCATTAGCTCAGGCTTCATATTAGCTCTTGTAGCTTATATTAACTCATTATTCTTATCTGTGTTAGCCACATGGCTCAGTACCTTTCCCAGCGGGGCAGGTCACATCCTGCTTCTTTGGTGGTCTGGACAGGAATGCCAAGAGAGCTTCCTGCTTCCCAGAATTCTCCTTGCTCTGCCTCTACTTCCTGTCTGGTTGTCCCACCTATACATCCTGGCTAATGGCCAATCAGCATTTATTTAAATCATGAATGACAGAATACAGACAATTCTCCTGCACCACTTCCCCCTCTTTTTTTTTTTTTAAACAAAGAAAAATATCCATAGTCCATTTTTTGGGAATGTGGGCATAGTATTTCAGGCTACTTCCAGCTGGATGGGGGCGCTGATAATCTTATGGGGACCTAAAGAAAATTTAGAGTTATGATCAAGTCCTGACTGGAATATCCTGTGAGTCTTCATCATCTCAGGCAGCATCTTGAATCTGTTCTAGATGTAGAACTCAGACATCCAAGCCATCTGTTCCTGCCAGAGATTTCTCAGGTGGTCTTCCTTGATCACACCTGATTTTTCTTAACTCAGAATGAATCCACAGCCTGTCATTTTCTGTGGAAACAAAAGCAAAATCTCTTCTCCAAAGTAACATACCTTTTGACTTCAATTTTGAAGTCAAGGTATTTTCAGAATACCTATCTTGGATTAATTCAGCAGCATTTATAAGCAAATATTTTTTAGCAGCTGTTTCTCCTTCCTCAGCATTCAAACAATTCAAAGAGAGCATAATAGCATACAGTATCAAGATTCTCTGTGTATTTTCCATCTCTATTTGGCTTTATTTTAACCTCTATTTCTTTTAATTTTTACTTTTAATTTTTGGCTTTTTGAGACAGGTTCTCTGTGTATCTTTGTCCTGGAACTCCCTCTGTAGACCAGGCTATCCTTGAAGTCACAGAGATCTGCCTGTCTCTGCCTCCCCAGTGCTGGGATTAAAGGTGTGTGCTATCACACCTTGAACTCACAGAGATCCATCTGCCTCTGCCTCCCAAGCTTTGAGATTAAAGGTGTGTGATACCACATCTTGAAGTCACAGAGGTCAAACTACCTCTGCCTTCTAAGTGTTGGGATTAAAGGTGTGTACCACCACACCCAACTACTCTCTTTCTCTTTTAAGAACTTCAACATTTTACTTGCATATATTTTTAACACATTGTAAACCATTTAGAGGTTTTCTTTGTCTTTGAATTTATCTTTACTGTATATCTCTCTCTTTTTTTGACTATGTGAGTCTTTAATTTGCTAAGCAATATGAAGAGGATTAAAGCTGTGGCTTTCACGGCTGGATCCAGCCCATTCCTTAGCTTTCTGCAATTCCAGCCTCATGGCAGAGGTACAGGCTGTAGCCATGTTTATCGCCACAACTCTAGGGTGTTTCAAGGTCCCTGCCAGAAAGCAAGCTGCAGCAGTGTGCTCACAAACCACATTCAAATGTTCCCTGGCTGACCGCCTGCCTAAAAGAGTCGGAGTTTGCCCTGGCAGGATGGCCCAGAAAGCCGGCATTTTACAACAGCGCAGCTTTTTTCCTGCTACAGCTGGTGGCGCATGGCGGTACGATTTGCTGAAGGAGGCAGAGGCAGGAGGATCACGAGTTCGAGGCCAGCCTGGGCTACACATTAACCTACAAAAAAAGGGGGGGGAGGAAGTGGTGCAGAAGAATTGTCTGTATTCTGTCAATCATGATTTAAATAAATGCTGATTGGCCATTAGCCAGGATGTATAGGTGGGACAACCAGACAGGAAGTAGAGGCGGAACAAGGAGAATTCTGGGAAGCAGGAAGCTCTTTTGGCATTCCTGTGAAGATCACCAAAGAAGCAGGATGTGACCTGCCCTGCTGAAAAAGGTACTGAGCCATGTGGCTATCATAGATAAGAATAATGGGCTATATAAGTTATAAGAGCGAATACGAAGCCTGAGCTAATGGGCCAATCAGTTTATAAACTAATGTAGACTCTGCATGATTTCCTTTGGGACCTAATGACTGAGGGACCTGGTGGGAGGACAGAAACCAACCAGGCCTTCATGCTACAGAAGTAGAAAACAATATTCTGAGTGAGATAACCCAGACTCAAAAATATGAATATGGTATGTAGTCTCTCATCAGTGGATTCTATCCATAAACAAAGGACATTGAGCCTATAGTTCGTGATCCTCGAGAAGCTAAGTAATAAGGTGAACCCAAAGAAAAACAGATATGGATCCTTCTGGAAATTGGAAGCAGACTGGATCACCAGGCAGGGAATGGGAGCATGGGGGTGGAGTGGGAGGAGCAGGAGAGAGGGGAGGGGGAGGGTTGGGGTGAGCTTGGGGAAGTGGGATGATTGAGAGGAGGGATGGATATAGGAACAGGGAAGAGGATGTCTTGGTGGGGGGAGCCATTTTGGGGTTGGCAGGAGGCTTGGCTCTGGAGGGGTTCCCAGGTGTCCATGGGGATGTCCTCAGCTGGGACACTAAGCAGTGGAGGAGAGGGTGTCTGAACTGGCCTTGTCCAGTAGTCAATCTAATGACTATCTTGAATATCATCATAGAACTTTTGTCCGGTGACAGATGGAGATAGAGACAGAGACCCACATTGGAGCACTGGACTGAGCTCCCAAAGTCCAGTTGAGGATCAGAGGGAGGGAGAATATGAGCAAGGAAGTCTAGACTGCGAGAGGTTGGTCCACCCACTAAGACAGTGTGCCTGATCTAATGGGAGCTCACCGGAGCCAGCTGGACTGGGACTGAATGAGCATGTGATCAAGCTGGACCCCTGAACGTGGAAGACGATTGGGGTAGATTAAGAGGCCAATGATGGTGGAGCTGGGATTTGTCTCTACTGCAAGTGCTGGCTTTTTGGGATACTGGTCTATTTGAATGCAGACCTTTCTGAGCCTGGATGGAGGGGGGTAGGGCCTTGGACTTCACACAGGGCAGGATACCCTGCCCTCTCCTAGGACTGGAGGGGGAGTGGGGAGGGTGAATCGGGAAGCAGGAGGGAAATGGGAGGAGAGGAGGAAATGGAAGTTTTGAATGGTATTATTTAGAAAGCAATAAAAAAATTAAATTTAAAAAAAAGAAAAGAAAATGGTATGTCAGTTACGTTAGGCCTTAGCCAAAGTTGGTTGCTTCAACATTGCAAATGAGACTTTGGGTGATTGCCCAGGTAGCCAGTTGTCTCTGTCATTTGTTGCACATTTTGGAAGTTTCTCAATTGCACTTCCTGTTCACTCAAGTAATATTGTTTCCCTTCTCAGATCTTCGATGGAGCTGAAGATTAAATAATTGTAGTTACCTTCCTCATGATTTAGCCAAGCTTAATTTCATTGCAATATTTAGACTCCTTGAAATAGAATGTTTAATAAGACTTTTGTTATGTGTTCTTTGATTAATATTGTTTATATTGTTTGTAATTTTGTATTTGGTATCTGTTCCTATTGTATATAGTTGTACTGGGTCTGGATCAATCTTGTTTAGATAAAAGGGAGAGATGATGGGGAAGCTCTGTTAACCAATCACGCCTAGTTAAGGCATGGCTACCTGGAACTCAGGAAGAAAATTGGGACAGACCAGGTGCACGCTCTCTCTCTGCACAGCTCCCGCCAGACAGATAGGAAGTCGGACCTCCTACTCTTGTACCGTGAGTTTCCCCTTATAGCCATTAAAATATAATTGTTATTCTCAAAAAAAAATGTGTGAAAACTGAAGATCATTGTGGTCAGGGAAAGAAAAAGAGACACTGCTATGGAGTTCTTCCGATCCTTCAGCCAATAGCCTTTAAGATACCAGCCCACTGGGGTGTGGTCTTTTTCATTTTAAAAAGCGGCATCAGCCCTCCACTCACTCTCTCTTGCTTCTGGCTCCTCTGTTTCCTGTTTGCGACAAGAGGACTGTGGCTTGGAGCATTGATCTGTAAGTTTTCCCCCTCCAATAAATAACCCCTTTCAATAATAATTTCCAAACTGGTGTGGGATTGTTTTTGAGGCATTAAGACACAAAAGATCCCTGAATGAAGAAGAACCCATTTCACAGAACACAATGGGATCAGTAGATGTAGGATCTTCAGAGGTCTGTAGCGAAGGTTGTTCTCCATGTGGTAGAAGTAGGGTCAGGGATCCTGACAATTTCATGCATCTGTGGCTCCAATCCCCTTGTTTGCAGAGGAGCACTGGCATGATTGTCCAGGCCCTATAATAAGCACTGAGCTGCTTCCCTCTGTGAGTACACAAGGAAGATTCACTCCAGTATTGTCACCCATGACCATCTGTGTCATTTGAGTCTGACTATGAGTGTCACACTGGAGCCATCCTTGACAGTCACAATTCTGAGCAGATGCTAAATGTGAAAGAGTAAATACCACAGTACAGGGCTGATGTTCAATCTCCCCAGTCTGGCCTGTTTCCTGGGTCAGACTGGGCAGAACTCTCTGTGGGAAATCAGGGTCAGGAGGGTGAGACATAAATGGGTAGAACACAGTATATCAGAAAAATGGGGAGCTAGAAATATTATTTTACTGAGAAGTTGTAGGTGGAATTATGTCACATAAAAGTGATTCTATTAAAGTGAAAGAAGAGGCCATGGTAGAGTGTGAGAGTCTGAGGGGACTACCAGGAAAAATGCCCTTCCCACACATACCAGAACTCCACAAACCAGAATGAGAATGTTTTTCCACTCTTCCCTCCTAAATAGCACCACACACAACCTATTAGAGCTGGTGGGAGGTGAGGGAGAATCTGAGAACATCGCTTTCAACCCAACAAAATCATGTGAGTAATTCACTTCATAAATCTGTGCTTCTATCAACCGTGATTAGAAGAGCTTCCTTTTGCAGTGGACTGACCAAAAGGCTGACAGCAATGACTGTGAGTGTTCAGCTCTTATCACTTCCTCCTCCAGGGCTCAGGGAACATCATGGAGAGGGTAGAAAGAGGGTAAAAGCCAGAGGACGGGGAGGGGTGTTGTGAAATGCTGTCTTAAGGCTGTTGCACACAAGAACAAGTGTGGTTCCCTGCAGAAGATCTGAACTAAATCAGAGCAGCTAAAATCCCAGTGTGTGTGTGTGCGTGTGTGTGTGTGTGTGTGTGTGTGTGTGTGTGTGTGCGTGTGTGTGTGTGTGTTTGCTACTGGTACAGTTGGGGGAAGTCACTTTTCTTTAGCTGTATGGCCACTGAAAGGTTGTCCATGTCCTAGCAGATTACCCCATGCCCATGCACATATGTGCACCACTAATTGCACTCCATTAAGTTAAAAACAAAATAATAAAAAGAAAATAATGAAGTTGGGAGGAGGACACAATGAAGAGGTGAGGTTGGAGTAGAACTGTGGAAGTGAGGAGTGGATATATGATCAAGATGCTTTGTATGCATGCATAAAATTTTCAAGGAATAAATTAGAGAAAAAATGTTATTAATAACTAAAACAATTTTCCTATCTTTTCCTGATATTAAAATAATTATTACTTTAAAACTTACTATTTGAACATCTATATATAAATATGTATGTTCACATAAATCCATATGTAGCAATAATCAAAGAGAAAGAGATCATCAGCTTGAAATTGGGGGGACACGAGAGCAGCTGGAGGGGGGAAATGGAAGGGGAATGATGTAACTATATTGTAATTTTAAAATGTATTAAAATGCATAAATAAATTGTAGCAAATGAAGCTTTACATATATCATATTTGCAAGACTGAGAAAGCCTACTTCTTTTTCTGGTTTTTAAACACATTTATAGTACGAACACATTAAATTTTAAATCAAAATCTCGGCTTGTACATCCCAAGATAATCACATCTTTTTCTTTTAATATAATGGGTCACATGTACAGATTATTTTTAATTAAAAATATGTTTATATTATTAGATAACTCCTATTTAATCACAGGATACTTTTAAATACATTGTTGAACTTGCCTAACTGTCCATTCATTTTAAATTCCCATGTTAGAGTTGTACAAAATAAAATGGGTCATATGAGCCTATGACATTATACAGAATATTTTCCTTAAAACTTCAAATTCTGAGCAAGCTCCATGGGAGCAGTAGCCTATCTAGTCCAGGGACATTGGCAAACCAGGACTGAGCCAGTGACCTGGGCCAGAGCAAACATAAAACAGGGAACTCCACAGGAAGAGGTACAAAGGAGCAACCACTGAGTGAGTGAGACAGAGACCACTGAAGGTCCAGACATGAATCAGGGACCTTCAAGGGAGTAGACCTAAGCCAGGACCCCTGTGGGTCTGGGCAGGAGTCTAGGACCTCCGAGGAACTAGGCCTGAGGCAAGACCTCTGCATGTCTGGGCATGAATCTGTGACCTCCTAGGGAGTAGGAAGGAACCAGAGATCTCTGCAGGTACAGGCATGAGTCTGGGACCTCAGAGAGAGTAGGCCTGAGCCAGGTCCTCTGTGGGTCTGGGTGTACCTGAGCCTGGGAACTCCAAGGAAGTAGATCAGAGCCAGAGTCCTTTAAAGGACCAACCCCAAGTCAGGGGCCTCTGCAGGAACAGATCCAGACCAGGGACATTTACAGAAACAGGTCTGAGCTGACAACCTAGGCTACAGGAGGCCTGAGACAGCAAACTCCAAGGGAGTGAAGCAAAGCATGGGAGCATTGAGCAACCACTAGGAACACAGAATGACCAAAGTGGTAATTAGAACTGTGGCACTGACTGTACTATGAGGAACAACCAACTGAGTCTTGGATTCACTGGCACCTAGAAGATTAATCAACAGAATCACAGACAATTCCAAACACACTTATTAGAAGAAAACATGAGTAGAAAAGGCAACACCACAAAGAGCAACATGACACCAGTAAAACCTAAAGACCCTACAACAAGATTTTAACAACCAAATATAGATGAAGCAGAAGACAATGAAATAAAAAATAACTTCAGGAGAATGTTTGAAACTCTTAAAGAGAAAATGAGAAATTCCCTCAAGGAAATGGAGGAAAAGACAAACAAAAAATTGGAAGACATCAGCAAATCCCTTAAAGAAAACCAAGAAAAAGCAATCAAACACACGAAATAAACTATTCAAGACTTGAAAACTGAAATAGAGACAATAAAGAAAACATGAGCTGAGGATATTATAGACACAGAAATTATGAGAAAATGATCAGGAACCACAAACGCAAGCACAAACAGCAGAATACAAGAGATGGAAGAGAGACTCTCAAGTGCTGAAGATACAATAGAGGAAATAGACTCATCAGTCAAAAAAGCATTAAATCTAAGAAAAGCTTAACACAAAATATCCAGGAAATATGGGACACTATGAAAAGACCGAATCTAAGAATAATAGGTATAGAAGAAGGAGAAGAAGTTCAACTCAAAAGCACAGAAAATATATTTAACAAAATCATAGAAGAAAACTTTTCCAGCCTAAAGAAAGATACAAGAAGCTTATAGAACACCAAATAGACTGGATAAAAAAAAAAAGTTCCCCTTACCACATAATAATGAAAACACTAAACATACAGAGTAAAGAAAGAATATTAAGAGTGCAAAGGAAAAAGGCCAAGTAACATAAAGTCAGACCTATCAGAACTATACCTGACTTTTCATTGGAGACAATGAAACCCAGAAGGTCATGGTCAAGCATTATGTAAACATTAAGAGACCAAGGATGCCAGCCCAGACTATTATACCCAGCAAAACTTTTAATCACCATAGAAGGACAAAACAAGATATTCCATGACAAAACCAGATTTAACCAATACTTAGCCACACACCCAGCCCCACACACACAAAAAAAAAAACTATAAGGAAAACTCCAACCCAAGGAAGATGGCTACATCAACAAAATCACAGACAATTGATGGTCTCATAGGAGCAAATACCAAAGAAGGGGAAAATACACAAATTAACATCACCAACAACGAAAACTAAATTAACAGGATATATTAATCACTCGTCATTAATATCTCTTAATATAAATGGACTCAACTCACCTATAAAAAGCCACAGGCTAACAGATTGGATACAAAAACAGAATCCATCCTTCTTCTGCATACAAGAAACACATCTCAACCTCAAAGACATAGTCTCAGGGTAAAGGGTTGGGAAAAAATATTCCAGTCAAATGGACCCAAGTAAAAAGAGGGTGTAGCTATCCTAATATCTAACAAAATAGACTTCAAACTAAAATCAATCAAAAGAGACAAAGATGGACATTTCGTATTAGTGACAGAAAAAATCCAACAAGAAGAAATCCTAATACTGAACATCTAGGCCCGAAATACAAGGGCACCCTCATGTGTAAAAGAAACACTTCAAAGCTTAAATCATACATTAAACCCCACACTAATAATGGGAGACTTTAACACTCCACTCTCACCACTAGACAGGTCAGTCTGACAAAAAATGAACAGAGAATAATGGAACTAACAGATGTTATGACTCAAACGACAGATATCTATAGAATATTCCATCCGAACCAAAAAAAAAAAGAATATAACTTCTTCTCAGCATCTCATTGAACCTTCTCAAAAATTGACCACATACTTGGTAACAAAACAAACCTCAACAAATACAAAAAAAATTGGAATTAACCCCATGTATCTTATCAGATCACCATGGTTTAAAACTAGAATTCAACAGCAATACTAATTCCAGAAAACCCACAAACACATGGAAATTAAACAATGCTCACCTGAATCATCAATGGGTCAAGGAAGAAATAAAGGGAAAAATTAAAGACTTCCAAATTCAATGAAAATTATCTCACAAATATCCAAATTTATGGGACACAATGAAAGCAGTGTTAAGAGAAAAGTTCATAGCACTAAATGCCTACATAAAGAAGCTGAAAAAATCCCACACTAGTGAATTAACAGAACATTTCAAAACTTTAGAACAAAAAGAAGCAAACTCACCCAAGAGAACTAGATGGCAGGAAATAACCAAGTTGAGAGCTGAAATCAACAAAACAGAAATGAAGAAAACAATACAAAGAATCAATGAGACAAAGAGTTGGTTCTTCGAGAAAATCAACAAAATAGACAAACCTTTATCCAAACTAACCAAAAGGCAGAGAGAGAATATCCAAATTAACAAAATCAGAAATGAAAAGGGGGACATAACAACAGACACAGAGGAAATACAAATATCAGGTCGTATTTCAAAAACCTGAACTCCACAAAATTGGAAAACTTAAAGGAAATGGACAACTTTCTGGATAAATATCACTTACCAAAATTAAATCAAGACCAGATAAGCATATTAAACAGACATATAACTGCTGAAGGGAAAGAAACAGCCATCAAAAGTCTCCCAAGCAAAAAAAGCCCAGGAACAGATGGTTTCAGCTCAGAATTCTACAAGATTTTCAAAGAACTAATACCAATACTTCTCTAATTATGCCACATAATAGAAACAGAGGGAACATTGCCAAAGTCTTTCTATGAGGCTACAATTACCATAATACCCACTAAGAAAGAGAATTATACACCAATCTCACTCATGAACATTGATGCAAAAAATACTAAATAAATACTGGTAAATCAAATCCAAAAACACATCACCACAATGATCAAGTCAGCTTCATCCCAGAGATGAAGGGGTGGTTCAAAATACAAAAATCTGTCATTGTAATCTACCGTATAAACAAACTGAAAAATAAAAACCACATGATCATGTCATTAGATACTGAAAAAGCTTTCAACAAAATACAACATCCCTTCATGATAAATACAACATCCCTTCATGATAAATACAACATCCCTTCATGATAAATACAACATCCCTTCATGATAAAGGTCTTGAAGAGAGCAGGGATACAAGGAACACACCTAAACATAATAAAGGCAATATACAGCAAGCCAACAGCCAACATTAAACTAAATGGAGAGAAACTCCCAGCGATTCCACTGAAATCAGGAACAAGACAAGGTTGTACACTCCCTCCATATCTATTCAATATAGTTCTTGAGGTCCTAAGACACCAAAAGGACATCAAGGGGATACAAATCAGAAAAGATGAAGTCAAACTCTCACTGTTTGCTGATGATATGATAGTTTACATAAGCAACCCCAAAAATTCTAACAGGAACTTCTACAACTCATAAACACTTTCAGTAATGTAGCAGGATACAAAATTAACTCAAAAAAATCAGTAGCCCTCCTGTACACAGATGATAAAAGGACTGAGAAAGAAATCAGAGAAACATCACTCTTCACAATAGCCACAAATGCATAAGATATGTTGGAATAACTCTAGCCAAAGAAGTGGAAGACTTGTATGACAAGAACTTTAAATCTTTGAAGAAAGAGATTGAAGAAGACACCAAAAAGTGAAAAGATCTCCCATGCTCTTGGATAGGGAGAATTAACATAGTAAAAATGGCAATCTTACCAAAAGCAATCTACGGATTCAATGCAATGCCCATCAAAATCCCAACATAATTCTTCACAAATCTTGAAAGAATGGTACTCAACTTCATATGGAAAAGCAAAAAATCTAAGATAGCCAAAACAATCATGTACAATAAAAGAACTTCTGGAGTCATCACAATCCCTGACTTCAAACTCTACTACAGAGCTAAGGTACTGAAAACAGCCTTATATTGGCATAAAAAATGACAGGAAGACAAATGGAACTGAATTGAAGACCCAGATATTAATCCACACACCTTCAAACACCTGATTTTTGACAAAGAAGCAAAAAATATCAAATGGAAAAAAGCATACTTAACAAATTGTGTGGCATAGCTAGATATCAACATGTAGAAAAATGAAAATAGACCCATATCTATCACCATGCACAAAAGTCAAGTCCAAATAAATCAAATATCTCAACATAAAGCGAGCTACACTGAACCTTATAGAAGAGAAAGTGGGAAGTACACTCAAACACGTTGGCACAGCAGACCATTTTCTATATATAACCCCAGCTGCACAGACACTGAGAGAAATAATTAACAAATGGGACCTCCTGAAACTAAAAAGCTTCTGTAAAGCAAAGGACATGGTCAACAAGACAAAATGACAGCCTACAGAATGGGAAAAGATCTTCACTAACCCCGCATCAGACAGAGGTCTGATCTCCAAAATATACAAAGTTCTCAAGAAATTGGTCATCAAAAGAACACATAATCCAATTTAAAAAAATGAAATATAGACCTAAACAGAGAACTGTCAACAGAGGAATATAAAATGGCTAAAGGACACTTATGGAAATGTTCAACATCCTTAGTCATCAGCAAAATGCAAATCAAAACAACTCTGAACTTCCATCTTACACCTGTAAGAATGGCCAAGATCAAAAACATTGATGACAACTTATGTTGGAGAGGTTGTGGGGTAAAGAGAACACTCCTGCATTACTGGTGGGAGTGCAAGCTGATACAGCCCCTTTGGGATGTCAGTGTGACTATTTCTCAGAAAATTAGGAAACAACCTTCCTCAAGACCCAGCAATACCACTTTTGGGTATATATCCAAAGGATGCTCAATCATGCCACATGTGCTCAATTAATGTTCATAGCAGTACTGTTTGTCATATCCAGAATCTGCAAACAACCTAAATTCCCCTCAACCAAAGAATGGATAAAGAAAATGTGGTACATTTACACAACGGAGTACTACACAGTAGAAAAAGATAATGACATCTTGAATTTTGCAGGCAAATGGACGAAGCTAGAAAACATCATTTTGAGTGAGGTAATCCAGACCCAGAAAGACTATCACATGTACTCACTCATAAGTGGTTTTTAAACATAAAGCAAAGAAAACCAGCCCAAAAATCACAATCCCAGAGAACCTAAGACAACAATGAGAACTCTAAGAGAGACTTACATAGGTATAATCTACATGGGAAGTAGAAAAAGTCAAGATCTCCTGAGTAAATTGGGAGCATGAGAACCTTAGGAGAAGGTTGAAGGGGAGGGGAGAGGCAGAGAGGGGAGCAGAGAAAAATTTAGAGCTCAACAGAAATCAATTTAAAAAACTTCAAATTACTAAATTGTGTTTTTTTTAAACTATTTTAGACATTTTATATTTTTCAAAACTTCACTTAGGTTTTAAAAAAGGTTTTATAATTTAAAAATAAACTTCAGCTAGGCAAGATAGTTCAAGCCTTTAATCCCAGCACTTGGATGACCAAAGCATGTGGGTCTCTAAGATTTCCAGGCCAGCAAACACTATACATAGCAAGACCTTGCCTCAAAAATACAAAACAAATCAAAAAGGACTATAAATCTGTTTTTAAAAAATTAGTTTTTAAAAAATACAATTTTGAACTTACAGAAAAAGTTCTAGAGGGCAGTAGAGACATAGTTCTTTGGTTGATAGTACTGGCTGCTCTTCCAGATGGCCTGAATTCAATTCCCAGCATGAGTTCACAACTGCCTATTAACTCCAGCTCCAGGGATAACCGATACTCTGACCTTCAAGAGCACCTGCACTGATGTGCATGTACTCACATGCACACACACACACACACACACACACACACACACACACACACACACACCTAAAAATAATTTTGAAGTAAATAAGTTTAAAAATATATATTTAACATCAATAATTTGATATGATTAGATATATATGTTTCTTATGCAATTATCAGTATAACCTACATTATAAACATTTCTCTTAGTTTCCTCGTACTGCCTTCACTTCCTGTTGCTACATATTTTGTAATTACATGATGTTGAGAGGCTGGAGAGATGGCTCAGCAGTTAAGAGCACTGGTTACTCTTGCAGAGGTCCTCAGTTCAACTCCCAGGAACCGCATGGTGGCTCACAACAATCTCTAGTGGTATCTGATACCCTCTTCTGGCATAAAATCATGCATGCATATAGAGTACATGAATAGATAAATAAACAAGTAAATAAATCTTTAAAAAGAAAACAAGTAACAAATAACAAGATATTGATATCTACTCTCTTAGGAAAATATTCTATGAAATGGGGTCTCAGTTGTTCATGCTGGATTTGAACTCATGACCTAATGAGACTCTTTGACTTCAGTGCCTTGAGTAAGATGGTACTAGTATGTACCACCAACTATGATTGCAGTTGTCTAATTACACTAAACCTTTTTGTCAACCATACAATATATTTCTAGAACTTATTTAGTTAATGCAAAGTGAATTTTTACACTGTTGTTAACCACTGAATGAGTCTGACACTATTGCAAGAAAGCTTCTGTATTAAAATACCTTCAAAGTGTCTTTCCTGCACAAAGGTAAATTTGTGAAGATTGCCAAGCATGCCCAAAGTCTTTCCTGCCTCTCTTTAATAATGTAGTCTGAAAATGTCCAGTGTTCCTGTCTGCTATGTGTATGACGCATACCGAGTAAGCTTGCTTAGAGGTGTTTCTCTTTTTGACAGAGACCATTTTTTATTGTTTTTATTGAGCTGTTACATTTTTCTCCGCTCCTCTCTTTTCCTCCCCTCTTCCCTTCTGCCCTCTCCCATAACCCCACCTCCCAATTTACTCAGGAGAGCTTGTCTTTTTCTCCTTCCTATGTAGATTCATGTCTGTCTCTCTTAGGGTCCTCTTTGTTGTCTAGATTCTCTGGGGCTATGGACTGTAGGTTGGTTTTTCTTTGATTTATGTCTAAAAGCCACTTATGAGTGAGTACATATTATATTTGTCTTTCTTGGTCTGGGTTAACTCACTTAATATGTTTTTTTTCTAGATCCATCCATTTGCCTGCAAATTTCAAGATGTCATTATTTTTTACCGCTGTGTGGTACTCCATTGTGTAAATGTACCACATTTTATTTATCCATTCTTCAGTTGAGGGGCATCTAGGTTATTTCCAGGTTGACAGAGACCATCTTAATGACACACACTGAGCATGTCTACATGTAGGCTCTCTTCCATTATTATTGTACTGCAAGGTGACTATGTCCCAAAGAGCTTATGATGACTGTTGCAGATTTTGAGTCATATGTTCCATTCCATGATCTTCTTGGGCTGCCCAAAATATATGTACAATCTTCTTTTCTTATATTCTGACTTTGCATCAAGAAGTTGCACATCCCTAAAGCTGTTTCTGACATGAGATTGTATGGGCTCCCTGCATAAAATCCTATGCCTCCTTTCTTCAAAAACCACTTGCTCTCCTCATTTGCTGTGTGCAATAAGCCCATCTTCACTCTTTCATTTTCTGAAGGTTTGTTTTTAGTCACACTTACTTAATGTAACTCAGTTACAAATTGATGGGTCAGATCAAATGTTCTGCTGAAAATCACAGGGCTTTTTGCAGCAGGAGAAGGCATGAAGAAAGGCATTCTGCACTTTGTTGACACCCTGCACTGATGGAAATGGGTCTTGAGGTGGAATACACCCCAGTTTTATCTGTTAATAAGTTCGTGTGCTGACATCTATTTAGGCTATTGCCATTGCTTGGTGACTGTAGGTATGAATTTCACAAACATGAGTGTGCTTGAGATCTTGACAACAGTATGGTTGCATAAGGGCCTAGATAGAAAGTACAGAATTTTTAGGTAGCTCCATTTTTAATTTATTTATTTTACTAATTTTGTTACCATACAAGAGAACAGGTTTCAAAATAATAGTTTAGTTTTTTATGTTTTTATCAGTGTACTTTGCTCATACTCCTCCATTAGGTTATCCTCACTTCCCCTCTCCAGTGTGTGAGTTCCCTTTTTCTGTCTAAATATAACTTCTCTGGTTATGGGAAGCCTAAAAAAGAAGAACTCCAAGGGTCACCAGAACCAAAGCAGCTACAGTGATCCAAATGAGATTCTCCACTCTGTGGTCCTGGGAATGTGATCCTGGCAACTGTACAAAGAAATCACAACAAAGGAAGGTCAGAGCAAACATGAATGCTCACACAGGGCACATGCCTCCCATGGACAAGACTGTACCTTCTGTATATACCTATCTATTTCCATATCTAAGGCTTCTCCTTGGTCAGGTGTTTCAGTGTCAGACTTATTCTGTAATCGGCTGAACTGTTCCCAGGAAATAAAGAAGCAGAAGAGCATATTTATCCTGATGAGATGCAAAATGTTCCCCTGCGGTATACTTCTTATGTCTTATTTTCATGACTTAAGATAGACTATTTTTTATTTTATGTGCATTGGTGCTTTGCCTGCATGTGTGTCTGTATGAGGATGTTTGATCCCCTGGAACTGAAGTTACAGATCGTTGGGAGACATCATGTGGGTGTTGGGAATCAAACTGGGTCCTCTGGGAAAGCAACCAGTGTTTTTTATTTATTTATTTTGCATATCCACCACAGTTTCTCCTCTCTCGTCTCCTCCTGTTCCCTCCCCTTACCTCCCTTCTACACCCCCACCCACTCCTCATCCAT
Organism: Ondatra zibethicus; assembly: GCA_004026605.1. NCBI lineage: Eukaryota > Metazoa > Chordata > Mammalia > Rodentia > Cricetidae > Ondatra > Ondatra zibethicus. The sequence continues at coordinate 33,863 of PVIU01017492.1, forward strand.
TTCCAGCCAGAGATACATAGAAAGGCCCTGTCTTACAATTTGAAAAAAGCACTTTCTCCCTTCCTTCTTTCCTCTCCCCCTGCCCCCCACCACCTCTCTCTCTCTCTCTCTCTCTCTCTCTCTCTCTCTCTCTCTCTCTCTCTCTGTGTGTGTGTGTGTGTGTGTGTGTGTGTGTGTGTGTGTGTGTGTGTGTTTTCTGTGGCTCCATTTATCCACATCCCATTTTAGTTTCCCTGAAAGCAAGACTCATGGAAATGTATGGAGGAAACCTCAAAAATTATTGAGTCAATCACGCAGCTTCCTCACTTGACACCAGGAGCTTCAAAGGGTCACTGGATTCTGACCACACATACAGATTGATCTTGTAATTGCCATAGCATTTGCACATCCATTTCTGGCCAAATGTCACAGAACCCACAGGGAACAGGGTCTGGAACTGTCCAGGGGGTACATGCTGTACATGTATAGTCATGGATAGTCTGCATTCTCCTTCCTCAGTCAAAATAAACCTATCATATCCCAGCAAGGAATCACACGGAATTGTCATCTTCCCTCCTGAGGTTTCTGCAGAGCTTGGCAAGACTGAGATGGTGGGTTTTCTGTAGAATCCTACAAGAGAAGAAGGCAGCCAGGTGTGATGGCACAAGCCTATAATCCCAGCACTCAGGAGGCAGAAGCAGGTGGAACTGTGACTTCAAAGCCAGCCTGGTCTATATAGCAAGTTCCGGGACAGCCGAAGCTGTATAATATAGAGAACTTGTCTCAAAAAGACAACAAGAATGAGAATAAAAAGAAGAGGGAGAGGCAGAAGAAGGAGGAGGAGAAGGAGGAAGAGGGAGAGAAGGAAGGAGGGGGAGGAAGGAACAGGAAGAGATAGAGGAGAAGGCAGCCAGAATGTGTAAACTGACAAACTGACTCACAAATTCTTCCCCATGGACTGGGCTGTGAGAAAAAACATTCCTGAAAGAATACCCTTTCTAGAGGGCAGATCTGGGAACTGGGATCCATGAATGTCCCCTTGCCTGCCACCACCAGCTCCAGGGGGTCACTGCACTCTGACCAGCCAGCACAGCTCAGATAGTAACAATGATACCGCCCTGCGTGATGATCTGATAAAAATGAAATAGTGAAACTCACCTTGTTTTTGTGCTCCAATGAGGTCTGTCTGTATAAGGATGATGGACTTCCTTCTCTTTCCAGATGGTACTCAAGAGCCTCAAAGGTACCCTGACACCAGATGCTCCTAGTTGCCCCTAAGTGATCACAGAATCTGGTTCAGCCCAGATGGTGGACACAGAGCATGTCCCTGAAAAGAAGCCAGAAACTAGTTACTAGGATGCTCATCTCTCATATCATTGTTTGCAAGCTCAGAACTGTCCAGCCTTCCCCAGTATCAGCCCACATCTACTATTCCCTATCTCCTCTGCCTGGTATGACACATTGGTCCAAGTACAATGGAGGTATCTGGGACAGCTGGGAATACACTCACCTGTCAATACTGCTTTCTTGTAGCTGAGACTCAGACCTGAAAGAGATTGTCCTGTGAGAAGTTCATCCTGAAAGCTGAGGAGGTCCCCTCCTACCAAGAGCCTCCTGAGCCCTTGGAGTCTCCTCACATGCCAGGTCCTGTCTTGGAGTGGGGTCTCTCCTTGACTTAGGTGATTCCTTCCCCTTTTCAGGGTGAGGCTGAAAAGGGACCACGAGGGTGAGAGCCATGTTATCTTCTCCCACTAACTACTGTTGTGCAGGCAGTCTAATGAACAGATACACAGGGTGTGACCTTTGTTGGCCTTGTGTTCCCAGAGACAAAGACACTAACAGCCCCACAGGAAAAAGAACTGACTGCCTCAGGAGCTTGGTCTTTATCTTCTTAGGGTTGGGGCACAGGCAGTGGTGGGAACAAGACTACTGACACTTTAAATAGAAAGGAGTTCTTCCCCAGGTCCATGGACATATGATTTAACGGCGCTCATTTCAATAAGTCAGGATATAAACCTCTCAGGTGAGGGAGACTGAGGGCTGGTCCTTCCCTCTGGGAGGAGCAACATAGGGTCTCCTTCGCTCCTTCATCCTGTCATGTATCTACACAGCACTGTGTGGTCCTTACCATGGCCAGAATCCTCCAAACCCTGAAGGTATTTTGAAGAAGATACACATCAGTGTTTCAAGGAAAACACTTCATCCTGGACATGAGCCTGGAGGGATGAAGAGGAATAAGAAAGGAAAAAATAGGTTATCTGGGCTCACTGTGAGGACTTCATCAAAAGCTCCTTTCTCATTTACTTGCTTTTCTTACCAAATCACACTTGGTTGTCCCCAGAGTTGTTGGGCTTGCAGTCAGGATCCCAAAACCCCTCACAATCCAGGTTTAAGCACTTGTTCTCAATAGAACAAAAAGAAGGACAGAAGTAGTAGTGAAAAACAAAGAGGAGGAGATTTATTCAATGTGACAACTCTGAGAAAATCTGTTTTGCAGAAGGATGCTGGCCTCCTTCCTGGAGTAAGGCTGTGGTTTTATTGTCCCAAACTTCCTCCTTCTGGTTTCTCCATTTCTGTAAGACATTATGGCTCATCTTAACCCTTCTCTATGGACAGGTTCATGTCGTTTCTTCTTCTTCATCCCCACCCTTTTGTTCCTTCCTCACTTTCTCTTCTCTCCTGACAACAAATCGTAGCCTGATAATGTCTGTGTGTCTAGACACTGATGCTCACTAGAAGGAATTCTCGTTTCCCCTTGAGACATGGGGGAAATATTTACCAATGGCCGCCATCCCATATTCTTCAAGGTGAAAACGTTGTGACACCTCCTCTCAGGTTGTTGTGAGGATCATCCAATATAGTGGCATTCTCATCTTCAGAATAAGACATGGGATCAAGAGTGCCTGTGGTAGGAGTGACTCATTAGTGCTCCACTACTGCACAGGAACATAAGATGCCGTACTGCATCCTGGGTAGAAAGACAGATGTTGTACAACACAAGCTCCACACTTAGGAAAAGTATTAACCAAAGCTTATTTTACAAATTTTATCAAAGAGATGGGAGATAAAATTCAGAAGTAAAGAGCACTGCCTACTCTTCCAGATGACCTGAATTTGATTCCCAGCACCCACGATGAGTGGCTCACAACTGCCTGTTACTCCAGCACCAGGAGATCTGACACAATATTACAGCTTCTATGGGGACACACACATGCATGCACACACACACACACACACACACACACACACACACACACACACAGAGAGAGAGAGAGAGAGAGAGAGAGAGAGAGAGCATACATTCACACATATACATAAATAAAATTTATTTTTTTAAAGTTTCACCAAGGAAGTAATGTTTAATTGCTGTGACCTCTGAAGCATGGTGCACCTCTACGGTGGTTTCAATGAGAACTACCGTAGACCTGTGTATTTGAACACTTGGTCCCCAGTTGGTGACATTATTTGGGGGGAGATTATGGAACTTTCAAAATATGGGAGGCTTTCTGAAGAAAGTAGGTCATTGGAGGTGGGCTTTGATAATCTATAGTCTTGGGGCTGGAGAGATGACTCTGTGGTTAAGAGCACTGGCTGCTCTTCCAGAGGTCCTGAGTTTGATTACCAGCAACCACATGGTAGCTCCCAACCATCTGTAATGAGATCTGGCGCCCCCTTCTGGCGTGTGGGCATACATGGAGACAGAATGTTGTATACTTAATAAATAAATAAATCTCAAAAAAAAAAAAAGAAAAAGAAAAAAAAGGATAATCTATAGTCTTGACCCATGTCTGGTTCAATGTCTCTGCTTCTTGGTGGGCATCTCAGTTCCACAACCTGCTGTCATGCTGTCCTCTCAATTACGGATTATCCAACCCTCTGGAACCATAAGTAAAAGCAAACTTTAGTATATAAGTTGCTCCTAGTCATGATATTTTATCAGAGCAACAGAAAAGTAATTAATGTGAACCTCCTTCTGCTATAAAGATTATGTGTTGTTGGTTCTTCATTTTTCTGCTGGACTATAGCTCATAAAGCATAAATTTAACTATTAGCCCTTCAAAGTATATAATTCAATGGCACTAAATAAATTCTCAATGATACACAGCTACCACCATAATCTGATCTAGCTGTCACCAGCCAAAAAGAACTCCATGTCCACAAAGCAGACACTGTGCTTGTCCACTCCACAGTTTGTGATTTTTACAACTGTAGTGCTGTCGGTTACAGATGAATATTATTTTAATTTGTTTTTCAAACTAGTGTACAAAGCAATTCTACTTTTGTAAAGATTTATTTTTACTATTTTTAATTATGGGTATGTGGGAGGAGGTGTACACATGAGTAGAACACCCTTGGAAGCCAGAAGAGGGCACTAGATCCCCTGAAACTGGAGTTGCAAGTGGTTTTAAGACTGAACCCAGTCCTCTACAAGAGCAGTATGTGTTTTTAAGCTCTGAGCCATCCTCCCATACTCTGTTCTTATTTGTCCTCCTCCCCACTCCCTTTTCCAATCCCCCTACTCCCATGCTGCTCTATGTCTTCTTTCTCCAAATTCCCATCCTGTGGATGTGCCTAATGGAGGAAATGCACAGTTAATGACATGATTGATCATACTCTATCATTTAGCACATTTCAGTCATCTCATATTGTATTATTATAGGATTATCACAACTTAATTCCTCCTAGACTGAATGCAATGTACTCTACATTGGTACAATGTTGTATGCTGTTAAACTTGTTTGAAAACTAGATTCTGGGAGTATGGAGGACTCTCCTGTCCAAGACTCTAGCATGTTTATTGCAAGTGTTCTCCAAGTTGAAGATGGGAGTTGCAAAATAATCCCACACTAGCTCAGAATTTAGTATAATAAAGGGTTATTTATTTAGGGGTAGACTCACAGACCACAGTCCTCTGCACAAACAGGGAACAGAAACCAAATCCAGCAGCCAGAAGAGTGAGCACATGCTTTACTTTGGCATTTATAGTATAAGAGGCCATGCTCAAGTAGTCTGGTATCTTAAAGGCTACTGGCTAAAGGAGTTCCTCTACAGCACCTCCCTCTTTTGTTTAAATAAGAGAATTCTAAGCCTAACACAAAACTATATACAATAAGAACAAATACCAAGTATAAAAATTAGAATTACGGGGCTGGAGAGATGGCTCAGTGGTTAAGAGCACTGGCTGCTCTTCCAGAGGTCCTGAGTTCGATTCCCAGCAACCACATGGTGGCTCATAACCATCTGTAACGAGATCTGGTGCCCTCTTTTGGCGTGTGGGCATACATGGAGGCAGAATGTTATATACACAATAAATAAATAAATCTTTTTAAAAAATTAGAATTACAACCAGCATAAACAATATCAAGCAAAAAAACATATGCTAAATGTTTCAATAATTTTACTATTTTAAGGAGTCTAAGTCTTGTATTAGAAATAGCTTGGCCAAGTCATGAAAGGAAAGTAACTATTACTATCTAGTCTTCAATCCCATTCAAGACCTGAGAAGGGAAATAATATTACCTGAGTAAACAGGAAGTACAATGAAACAACTTCTAAAATGTGCAAAAAAATGACAGAGACAACTGGATACCTGGGTAATCACCAAAAGTCTCAGTTGCAATGTTAGAAAAACCAACTTTGGCTAAGGCCTAGAGTAACTGACAGACCACTTTCAGAGGCAGGAAAATTTTCAAAACCATCTTACCCTGTCTTGGAAAGATTTGACAGTCTTTTTTCTTGTATCCTGCTTGTCGTGTCCAGACACCATTCATTTTGTCAGTGGTTGAGGCATAGTCATTTCTTTGCCCAAAGGCCAGTTTTGCCAAAAAGAAAACAAGGTCCAAGTGGAGTGTCTTCGGTGCTCAACATTCTCTCAGGAATTGGTGCTACCAAGAACAATTGTATCTCACTTCAACAGAACCCTAAGTTATTTAATTGCTATATTCTACAGCTCTTTGAAGTAGTTGAAGATTACCTATCTATGTAAAATATGATCTCTATGTATCTAAAGAACCTGATTAGTCTAACTGTAAGTATGACAAACATAGATGACTATTGACCTATTATTCTTAATACCTATATAGCTTAAAGACTAAGACTTCATTAGAATATTAAAGAATCTTTAAACAACTGTGCAACAAATGAGGACAATGACCTCAAAATGTAAACAATGTATAAGTATCTTGATCATAGGTAGAAATGTATAGTGCAATATAAATATATATCCTAAAATTATATCAATATACAAACTGCCTTAAGCAGAGGAAGAAGCATGCATACAATATGACAAAATAACTTTGTCTAGGTGAACAAATATTGTAAACAGAAAAAGGAGTGTATTCAATATAACAAATATAATCTGAATTTGTATCAATATACAAGAATCTATGCCAATGTAAATTGCCTATAAATAATAGCTCACATGTATTCACTCTATGACTCACTATTATTAATAATGTAAGTAAGTTCACACTAATCTACCTATTGGCCCATCTAATTTTCCTTTTTTTTTTCAGAAAGATCCCTGAACCCACATAAATTCCACCCCAATCCCCAATCCTATACCAGTTATAATCAGCCCCTATTTGATGTTCCTAACCCTGAGGACAAACTTTGTTAGGAGAGGGGGCATCGTCATCTAGAATTACTTCCAGCTGTCATGGGGGCAATGTTCTTTCTATGGGATTCTGTAAAAGTAAAATGATGGTTAAGTTTCAAGATTACTGTCTGGTCTAATTGCAAATACTCTCTGAGTATTCAATAGGGTTTTGCTGAGGTTCCTAATCGAAGTTCTATCCAGATCATTGGAAGAACGTGTCCCATTTCAGCAACCAGGTTGGAACCATCTTGAGCAGCTGGTACCCAAAAACGATCTTATAGTAGGGCTATCAACATCATGATGTCATATCAACCAGTTGGGGTTGTTGCTGTTGGACCCATCTTCCTGAAAACTTCAAAGATTACAGCAGGAAAATTCATTGTTCATTGTGGAAAACTTAACATTATTTATATAGACATATATTCAATGAAAGGTTGATATAGACAAAAATAGGTATGGAGAAAAGTAAAAATTTTTTCTAAATTCTTTCTTCTTTCTGTCCCATACCAGATGGCTCCTGACATGAAGCAGAAATTCTGGATTTTTGGCCTCCTTTGTCCCACAGAGCCGAGCGGAGCGGAGCGGGCAACCCTCAGTAGGCCTGCCCTTGGGACCGGGAGCCTCGCCCAACCAGCTTCCGCAGATTCAGCTCGACCCTGGTAGGTGGGCCCCAACCCGTCCCCGGGACCGTCTGGCCACTTGGGGCTCCCCTCTGTTGGCTTTGCTGATTATCTCAACCCTGCTCGCCCCCGAGCATCCCTTCTCATCTGTGTGGTCCTGGCTACACCCGAGCTCAGCCCACCTGGGCTGAGGCCTTGAGGGAAGGGCGAGTCCCCTGCTAGGGGGCCTCCTTTGTCCCACGGAGCCGAGCGGAGAGGAGCGGGCAACCCTCAGTAGGCCTGCCCTTGGGACCGGGAACCTCGCCCAACCAGCTTCCGCGGATTCAGCTGGACCCTGACCCCGGGAACCAAGCGGAGCCGAAGGGAGCAGAGTGGGCAACTCTCAGAAGAGATGAGCAGGCGCCAATAAAAGAATTCGTCCAACAACCTGAAAAGCAACATGATAACACCAGAATCCAGCGATTATGGACCAGGAAAGCCCGAGCAACCTATCCCAGATGAAGTAGAAGAAATTGACGTTAAACGTAGCTTTATGAAAATTATAGAGTCCTTTAAAGAAGAGGTGAAAAACTCCTTTATCGAAAGGGATGAGAAAACTAACAAAAAGTTAGAAGAAATGAATAAATTCCTCAAAGATACCCTAGAAAACCAAGAAAAAGCAATCAAACAGGTAACTGAAACAGTTCAAAACTTGAAAACTGAAATGGAGGCAATGAA